>PVKU01007658.1:57654-84398 GCA_004027475.1 Anoura caudifer | reverse complement strand
CAACAGGGGAGTGGGAGCAGGAGAGAGGGGGAAAAGTTACAGAGAATAAGTAGCATAGATGGTGGATAGAAAATAGACAAGGGGAGGGCAAGAGTAGTGCGGGAAATGTAGAAGCTAAAGAACTTATGACACATGGACATGAACTAAAGGGGGGGAATGGGGGTGGGAGGGGGTGCAGGGTGGAGGGGAATGAAGGGAAGAAATGGGGCAACTGTAATAGCATAATCAATAAAATAGGAAAAAAAGATTAGAATGTCTCCAAAGAATTGTTTACATCACATGCATTCTCTTTGACTTCCACACCCACCTCCTCATTGATCTGCTCTTGTGAAGGTCACCAAAAACTTCTACATTACCAGATGCCTGGATACTTTCTCATCCTCATACTTCCAAGCTCTCAGCAGTGCTGGTCACAGTGCCACTCCCTTCTTCTTAACTCATTCTTTCCTCTTGGCTTCTGGGTATCACAGTCTGCTGCTTTCCTCCTGTTTCTCCAGACTCTCCTGGGCCTCAGGGCTCTGTGTCCTTCATTCTCTCCTCTCTCTACATTCCTTTCTAGAATGGGCTTGTCTATTCCTGTAGCTTAAAGTACAATCTCCATCTTTAGTTCTCAGCTCTGGATTCAAACACTTACTAACCTAAGTGAGTTAATTTGATGATTAGATGATTATTATTAGTGAGTTATTTAGATAATTCTTAGGTGTCTCAGGCATTCAAAGCCTAACAGTTGACTCTGAGTTTCATCTACTAAGCCTTACTTCCTTCATTCTTGCCCCTTTTAGTGAAAGGCACAGCAATCATAGAGATTCCCTTCCTGGGGTTGTGGGAACCACTTATCCAGGAAGAAAGTATCTTACAAGAGGAGTGCAATCTAGTGATGTCTACATATCATGGATTCCTTCATACAATTTGGATTGGAAAAAGACCAGGTTCTTTAACCTGGTATTCAATACCCAGCATGATCTGGCCTAGCCTACATTTCCAGCCTCATCTTCCATGTTGCCCTGAATTAGAAATAGGCACATTATGGTTTACCATCTGGCCCACCATATGCATTGTACAGCCTATAAGCAAAGAATAATTTTTATATTTTAAAATCATTGAGAAAAACAAAATAATAATAATATTTTGTAACAAATGAAAAAATTTTTTTGAAATTCACGTTTCAGTGCTTGTAAATAAAGTTGTATTGGAACACAGCCATGTTCATATTATCAGTGGTTGTTTCCCAGCTACAGTGGCAGAGTTGAGTAGTTGTAATGGAGAACTTACAGCCTACAAAGCCTAAAATATTTACTATGTGACCTTCTACAGAAGAAGTTTGCTGACCTCTTGCTATAATCTGAATGTGTCTCCCCCAAATCCATATGTTGAAGCCCCATCCTGCAATGCGATGATATGAGAAAGTGGGTCCTTTAGAAGGTGATTAGGTCATGAGGAGGAGCCCTCATGTGGGATTAATGTCCTTATAAAAGAGACCCCAGAGAGCTACCTCACCCCTTCTGCCATGTGAAGACACAGCCACAAGTTGCCTCCTATGATCCAGGAAGTAGGTCCTGCTCACTAGACACCAAATCTGCCAGAGCCTTGATCTTGGACTTCCCAGACTCCAGCAGGGCCAACAGGGTCTCTGGGCTGCCCAGCTAGATGCCTGGTTAGATAGAGCAAGAACCTTATAAGGCCATGTCTGGGTGGCATGGTGAGCACAGTGGGCATGGCCTTTGGGCTCTGCCTTATCTTCTCTGTTCCCATGAACACAAGCAGGAGAACCAGGGAAACACACTGGTTTCTGTATCTTCACCAGGCAGGTACCAGTTATGCTGGATTCATCTGGTAGAGAAATGTGATGAGAGCAAAGATGCAAACCAGGCTGGTGTGGACTGTGGGGCCTGTGTTCTTCTCCATGTCTACGGAGTAGGTGGTGAAGCCAGAGCTGCATTGTGTCTTCTTTCTGCCATTACTGTCTTCTGAAACACACCATATAGCTGCAATTTAAAAATGCAATTGTTTCTATCTTCTGTGAAGTCACTGGGGTGGACAAAGAGAGGAGAAGGTGTAGGGCTAGTGTTGGGCACAGATCAGGAGAGTTTAGGAGGGTTGAGCTGAGGAGGTATTGCCTTTGAGTGGTTCACCCAATGCACACCTGTGATTTTGAGTTTTCCTCAGAAAAAAAGCTGCCCTAGAAAAGTGAGTAACACAGCCCTCATGCCCCACCCCTGCAGGCCCCAGTTCATAAGCTATTTCTGTTTTGCTCTAATAACAACAAACCCATACTTCCCAACTGAGCCACTAAGTGTGGCTGGAGGAGGGGCAGGTACAAGAATGGAAGGCCCACCTTAGGCCAAAAATGAAGGGTGACCCACATGGCTTGGTGAGGGTAAAGAGCACCCTGCTCCCAGGCCTCGACCCTGCTGCCCCATCTCTAAGCTGCAGAAAGCTAAGGGCCTGCCTGGTACTTGCTGATCATCCACTGTAAGCCAGATCCTGTGTTGGACCCTTCACCTGCCTTATTTCATGTCCCCTCATGCCCAACTTCACAATGTAGCTACTATGAGCTCATTTATTCAGATTTGTAAACTGAGGCTCAGAGACACTAAGTGGTGATCTGAATATACATGTCTGCTAAGTGGTGGTATCACATTCAACTCCAAGCCTGCTGGGCACCACAGCTGGGGATCTGTGTAGCTCTGAGGTCCTGTTGCCAGGAGTTTACACTGGAGTAAGTAAGAGGTAGAAGCATCAAGCTAGGGTTGCATGGGCCAGACCACCTATGTGCCTTAGCATCAGCAAAGCAGAGCACACCCTAAATGAGAAATTTTGGAGAAATGATTAATTTTTAAAAATCACTGTAGTGTCATAATGGAAAAGCTCAAACCATTGTAAGACCTCCTTACTCTCATTTTGTGGTTTAGAACTAGCTGTATTTTAATTTGTACATGGTAAGTGGAAGCCACCTTATTATTTTCCGGGCTTAGGGCCCCTAAACAAAGGTTTTCATTGACCTGGTCAAGCTCCAACTCACAGGCCCCACAGGGAATTGCTACTTCCCCACCCTCTATGTTCACTTTGATAACTTAGCAAAGATGACATGTTCACTTTCTGTGTGCCATCCTTTGCACACCATGTAGGGGATAAAGCAGCTTCCACTCCTCTGTTGGTTCTTGGGGACAATTACATATGCTGACTTGCTTTGTAAACTTGAAAGTGCTGCGTACTTGGCTTCCAAGTAACAATAGACCTTCCTCTCCACCTCCTCCAACGTGAAACCACCCCATGAGCAGATAGGATCACTTCCTCATCTGAACATGTATGGCACTGTGGCTGAGTGTGACAGCAGTTAGTTGAGGTTCCCAGAGTAGAAATCAGTCTGATTCCCCAGCACCAGCACAGGCCCACATGCATGACAACCACTAAGGAAGCGCTGGTTCATTTCGAATTGATGAATTGAACTGAACTCACTCACTACAGAGCCACAGGAGGTCCCATTTTTCTAAGCGAGGGCAGAGGAGTTCCCTGAGTATATTCCAATTGGTTGCTCACCATCAGCTTCTTTCCTGAGTGTGTCTTATACTTGCTCCCATCCCATCATCCTAGCAGTGTCCCTGTTCCCCTCAGTCTGTTCTCTGGCAGGACATGGTTTCCCTCACTTCCCCTTCCTACCTGGTACCCAACCACCCCTCCATGACCCCATAAGGGGAAAGGACATGGGCTTTGGAGTCTTGCAGACCAGGTTCAAATACAGGCTCTTACATTTACAATCTGGTCATGAGAAACAAGTAGTTCTCCCCTCATAAGCCTGTTTCCCTCTGTGAAATGGGAGATTGGGTTGTTGGGGTTATTAGAACACAATAATGCATTCACATGACTTGGCATATAATTAAAATTTAAAATATCTTTCCTTTACACAAAATCTGTTATTAATGTTTATTAAGCACTTGATTCTACTAGACACAGGTATAAGGAAAACACAGTACCTGCCCTTAAGAACTCTAGAAAGGGAGAGACAAACAAAGAGAACTGCATGCTCTGGAGTAGAGGAGTGTCCCAGACAGCTAAGACAGGCTTTCTGAAGCCTGGGTTCATGGACAGGTAAGGGTGGGCTGCTGCCAAGGAGGAAGTTTTCTCCTTGAAGTTCAAGTTTCAAGACATCTTTCAAGGTCTTGTATGTAATTTTGATTCATAATTTTTTTAAAAAATTATATTTTATTGATTATGCTATTACAGTTGTCCCATTTTCCCCCCTTCATTACCTTCCACCCTGCACACCCCTCCCACCCACATTCCCCCCTTTAGTTCATGCCCATGTGTCATAAGTTCTTTAGCTTCTACATTTCCCACACTATTCTTGCCCTCCCCCTGTCTATTTTCTACCTACCATCTATGCTACTTATTCTCTGTTCCTTTTCCCCCTCTCTCCTCCTCCCACTCCCACTCCCCTGTTGCTAACCCTCCATGTGATCTCCATTTCTGTGTTTCTGCTCCTGTTCTAGCTGTTTGCTTAGTTGGCTTTTGTTTTAGGTCTGGTTGTTAATACCTGTGAGTTTGCTGTCTTTTTACTGTTCATATTTTTTATCTTCTTTTTCTTAGATAAGTCCCTTGAACATTTCATATAATAATTTTTTATTATTTTTTTAAAGAGCTCCCCAAATTACATGCTTTAGGCAACTTAAACACGAGTATCCCGCGGCAGAATTTCATAGAGCCTGCTTCTCTGGGGGATTTGCTGCCAGGGTTTCCTGACATCCTCACCTTCCCTGCTTCCATCACCAGCAGGGTAGTTCAACTACCCTGCCACTCCCTCAACGCTAGCCAGAGGGAGGCACCTCTCTGGGGATGCTTCTGCTCCCTGCCTGGTGAGGCTGTGTGATCCCAGATGGTCTGTGAGCTCCCTGAGGGTGAGGGTTCTTCCAAATACCCTTTCAAGCCTCAGTGAACTCTCATGCCTAAGGTCTCCCCAAGCTAGGGAGCAGGCTGGGTATGGTAGAAAGGGAGTCAAAGTGACTGAAACCTGGAGGTGGGCATGTGCCAAGGCTTCTTTTAGACAGAGATACCCCTCCCCCTCCCAAGTATCCCTGTGTTGGTGGAAAGGTTGGAATGCATTGGCAAACAAACACTTCATATTCCAGTGGCTGGGGTGTAAAGGAAGCCTCCAAACCATTTTGACCTGTAAAGTGAAGCTTAAATGTGCTGGGAGTGGGGAGGATGTACTCAGCTAAGAGGTTCTGTATTGATTATTGATCTCTTTCCTTGTCCATCTGACCTCTTTGGATAGGCCTGCCCAGTGTCCCCTGGCTGGTGGCAAGATGCCCAAGGCCCCAAAACTATACCTGACCCTGCAAGGTTCAGAGTCTCTGGGAAGGGTTCAAGTGCTGGGCACTCCAACAGGTGCTGTTGCCGGAAGAGACCTGGTTCTTCTTGCTGACACATGTAATGAATTATAGATCAGTAAATCTATTAGTGTGTAATCAGTTTATTAGTGACCCATTCCCATGGAAGGGAACAGGACTGGGTAGAGTAGGGGGTGAAAGGCAAAGTTTCAGGGCAAAGCAGGGCAGCAAAAGTAAGAGCAGCTGAAGACCAGGGTGGCAAGCCCCTGGGCAGCCTGAGGCAGGGTGGCCAGAGGCCCAGTGGCCTGAGAGCCAAGAGCACCAAGAGCACCCAGAACCCCCGAGAAGGAGAGTCCTTTATTCTGAGGACTTATATGGTTGGTGGGATAGGAGAAAAAAGTTACATATTGATTAACGGGTAAATGTGGTGCCAACTTTCCTGGGCAAATGTGGCTACTCAAACGTAGGTATGTGTGGGGGTCTGTTAGCCTGAATCCTTATCTTGCTCCAGACCCTATTTGTTCATCTTATTGTAAAACAAATACATGACAGGAGACAGTTAATTAAAATTGAGGCACTTTCCAAAGTTATTTATGGGCTCTTTCTGTAAGCATCAGGGACTCCCTCATAAAACAGATAGTAACCAGAGGTAGGCAGTTAACCAAAGTTATTTGTGGGCTTCTTCTTTGGGCACTGGGGACCCTCTCCCACATTCAGGCCTTGGGATGATCTATTTCTTTCCAAGATAGTGGAAATGCTACATAGAATTTCAAGGACTTCCCTTCCTTCTTGCTAACATGGTGTTGTTATATTGGAACACCTGGCAATATTATCAGACCAGGCTCAGGACTGCTGAGCTAGTGTGTGAGACCTGTCTCCTTCCTCCTCCCTGAGTCAGTTTACTGTTTAATCTACCTAATTGGTAAAAGGTGTTTCCTGGCAACCAGGATGCTAGATGCTGGCCAGTAAGAGTATTGCAATCTCAGAGTTCTTCCTATGCTATCTCCTGCCTCAGTGCCAGCAGCTGTGCAGACTTACATGCAAGAAATTGGAGTAGACTGGCTAATTATGGTCTAGCAGGCATCCCTGCCTAGGTGCCAACCCAAGAGCTTCTCAAGAATACTGCAGCAGAGGAGGAGTCATTGTTCTGAGAGCAATGAAAGGCAAATGCCTGAGTTTTCAGCCAGGGACACAGGGCAAAGATGCACAGAGGTGGCCCACACTTTAAACTCAGCACTGTCCATGCTTACTTGCTTCAATCCTTCCTGAATCATTGAATAATTCATGCTAAAAGCCATTAGGACCTCTTCCCTTTCCCCAATTTCTGTTGAAGGCAGAGGGTTGGGGGTGTAGCAAACAGATGGCCAGTGAAGTGGAGGCCAGTGGGCTCAGGACATTGCCTACATACAGAGGAACGGAGCAATAAGTAAGTATATTGAGGACAGTGGGAGCCAGATTTCTCACTGTTTGAAAGGGAAGTTGCAATTATGGGAAGGGAAGAAGCTAGAATGAATCCTGTGGTGGTGGATTGAAAATTGAGGTATTAATGTAACTGGCTCGTGATTTTCAATATATAGATGTAGAAATAAACATAAATCTATGTACATACACACAGTCTCTCTAGCTGTGACCACTGACAGGCCCTGGGGACAGCAACCTCCTAAGAGTAATGGGTAAACCTCACACCTAGATTTGTTTCTAAATGCCATTTTCCACCAAAAGGAACCAGGGCTCCTTGAAGAAATGGCTAACTCCAGGGCTGGTGATGGGCAAGTAGAACATCTGAAATATCTGATTGTTTCAAACAATAAAAAAATATTCAAACAAGGATGGGACATATCAAAACAAAACAAGATAATATACAGGATGCATAAAGAATTCCATATAAAAAAAATAAACCCAGCACAATTAAAATCTTAAACTGACATGACTCCAAAGAAGATAAAGGAATGGCTAGTAAGCCCATGAAAAGAAGTTCAACATCTCTAATCATGAGGGAGATGCAAACCAAATCCACAAAGAGGCACCACCTCACACCCATTAAGATGACTACTAGTAAGAAACAGAAAATAACAAATATTGGGAAGGATGTGAAGAAACTGAAACCCTTTTCATTGCTGGTGTAGCTGCTATGGAAAACAGTATGGTGGTTCCTCATAAAACTGAAAATAGAATCACTATATAATTCAGCAATTTCACTTCTGGGTATATGCCTTTTATGCCTAAAAGCACTGAAAGAAGTGACTCAAAGAAATATTTGTACACTCATGTTACAATAGCCAAAATGTAGAAGCAACCTTAAGGTTCATCAAGGGAAGAATGAATAAACATTTAAGGAAGAGTTAACCCCTATCATTCTCAGACTATTCCTAAAAATCCAAGAAGAAGGAAGATTACCAAACTCTTTATATGAAGCCAGCATCATCCCAAAATCAAATAAAGACACAAAAAAGAATGAAAACTACAGACCAATACCACTGATGAATATACATGCTAAAATCATCAACATAATATTGGCAAATAGCATCCAGCAATACATTAAAAACATCATACACCGTGATGAAGTGGGATGCATCCCAGGAATGCAAGGATGGTACAATATTTGCAAATCAATAAACATAATACATCACATAAACAAAAGGAAAGACAATAATCACATGATCATACCAACAGATGAGGAAAAAGCATTTGCTAAGGTACAGCACCCATTTATGATAAAAACACTCAGCAAAGTGGGAGTAGAGGTAGCATTCCTCAACATGATAAAGGCCATATACGAGAAACCTAAAGCCAGCATCATACTCAATAGGCAAAAACTGAAAGCTTTCCCACTAAGATCAAGAACAAGACAAGGATGTCTGCTTTTACCACTTCCATTCAATGTAGTATTGGAAGTTCCAGTCACAGTGATCAGATAAGAAAAAGAAATAAAAGGCATCCAAATTGGAAAGGAGGAAGCAAAACTGTCACTGTTTGCAGATGACATGATAGTGTACATAGAAAATCCTATAGACTCCACTAAAAAAGCTACTTGACCTAGTAAGTGAATTTGGCAAAACAGCAGGATACAAAGTCAATATTCAGAAATCAAGGGCATTTTTGTACAGCAACCACAAAATATCAGAAAGAGAAGTCAGGAAAAAAATCCCATTTGCTATAGCAACCAGAAAAATAAAATACCTAGGAATAAACTTAACCAAGGAGATAAAAGACCTGTACCCAGAAAACTATGCAACACACAAATAAATGGAACTATACACTGCATTCATGGATTGGAAGAATTAACATCATCAAATTGTTCATACCACCCAAATAAATCTATAGATTCAATGCAATCCCTATTAAAATACCAATAACATATTTCACAGATATAGAACAAACAGATAAAGAATTATGTGGAACCATAAATGACCCTTTGTAGCTGCAGTGATCTGGAGAAAGAAGAACAAAGTAGGAGGGATCACAATACCTGATATCAAACTATATTACAAGACCACATTAATCAAAACAGTCTGGTACTAGCATAAGAAGAGACACATAGATCAGTAGAACAGAATAGAGAGCCCAGAAATAAACCTATGTGTCTATGGTCAATTAATATTTGATAAAGGAAAAAATATTTGACAAAGGGGGCAGGAGTATAAAATGGAGTAAAAATAACCTCTTCAACAAATGGTGTTGGGAGAGCTGGACATGCAAAAACAGAAACTCAACCACCAACTTACACTATATGGAAAAATAAACTCAAGGTGGATGAAAGACTTAAATATAAGTCACAACACCATAAAAGGCCTATAGAAGAACATAGGAAGGAAAATCTCAGATATCCCACACAGCAATATTTTCACCAATATGTCCCCTAGAGTGATGGGCATAAAGGAAAGAATAAACAAATGGAAATTCATCAAAATAAAAAGCTTCTGCACAGCTTAAGAAAACATGAGCAAAATGAAAATGGAACAAACTGTATGGGAAAATATATTTGCAAATGATACCTCGGACAAGGGTTTGATCTCCAAAACATATAAAGAACTCACACAACTCCACTCCAGGAAGACGCACAACCCAGTTATAAAATGGGCAAAGGACCTGAACAGACACTTCTCCAAGGAGGACATACAGAGAGCCAATAAGCATACGACAGGATGCTCAGCATCACTAGCCATCAGAGAGATGCAAATTAAAACCACAATGACATACCACTTAACAATGGTCGGAATGGCCATCATAAACAAATCAACAAATAACAAGTGCTGGTGGAGAAAAGGGAACTCTAGCACACTGTTGTTGGTAATGCAGGCTGGTACAGCCACTGTGGAAAACAGTATGGAATTTCCTCAAGAAACTAAAAGTGAAAGTGCTTTTTGACCCAGCAATTCCACTGCTGGAAGTATACCTTAAAAATCCTGAAACACCAATTCAAAAGAATCTATGCACCCGATGTTCATAGCAGCACCTGATGTTCCAACAGCCAAGTGCTGGAAGCAACCTAAGTGCCTATCAATAAATGAATGGGTCCAAAACCTATGGTACATTTACACAATGGAATACTATGCAGCAGAAAGAAAGAGCTCCTACCCTTTATGACATCATAGATGGATCTGGAGAGCATTATGCTAAGTGAAATAGCCAGGTGGTGAAAGATAAATACCATATGATGTTACCTGTAAGTGGAAAGCAATCAACAAAACAAACAAACAAGCAAGCAAAATATAACCAGAGACATGGAAATAAAGAACAAGCTGATGGTAACAGAGAGGAGGGGGAAGGAGGATAATGGGGGAAAGAAGGTGAAGGGTCATCAAGGAACATGTATAAAATACTCATAGACAAAGCCACAGGGGGTTAGGATTAAGGGTGGGAGATGAGGGTGGGCAGGGTACAGGAGGGGAGTGCAGGCAGAGTGGAGACAACTGTACTTGAACAACAATAAAAAAAAAACTTAATCTAAAGATTTTATATCAAAATCCAGATTTTCACCTTCTCTTCAACACTTGGAAGGCCTGGCAGCACTGGACCTTTATTCTAAATGATGTCTGGCTAGCAGCTGCCTTCTTTACAAGAGACATGTGCTTCCCATTTTGCCACAGTCTTCACCATTCTTTATTTGACTCACTGGCTACTTTCTTCATTTGTGTACCTGTCCCTAGTATAGATATTTAAATCAGTTCTCATTGTGTTCTCCAAACTTTTATTTCCCACTGTCTCCTAGATGTTCCATGGGTACTTCAAACTTAACACACTATAATTGAATTTGCGTCCTCTCCACGCCCCTGTCCCCCAAACCTCCCACTCTAGCATTCCCAGGCCTGGAAAATGAATTACAACCTACCCAGTAACCTAAGGCAAAGGCTTGGGCATCTCTAGCACTCCTGTCTCTTTCTGGTCCTACTCACAACTCTGACAATTCTCTAACCTGTCCACTGCCCTCCATCCTATAGACCCTGTTCTGGGCCAAGCCACAGTCCACCCTCCATCCACTTTCCTCTGGTAACCACCATTGTGTTGTCTGCATCTATGAGTTTCACTTTTATATTTGAAATGAGTGAAATTATATTGTTCTTAACTTTTTCTGACTGGTTTCACTTAGCATAGTATTCTCAAGGTCCATTCATGTTGTCTCAAATGGCAGTATTTCACCTTTTCTTATGGCTGAGTAGTATTCCATTATACATACAGACCACATCTTCTTTATCCAATCCTCTATTGAAGGACACTTTTGTTGTCTCTATATCTGGACCACTGTGAATCATGCTAAAATGCACATAAGTTTGCACATATTTCTGTGAATAAAGTTTCTGAGTTTTTTGGGTAGATACCCAGAAGAAAGATTACTGGGTCATATGGCAACTCTACTCTTAATTTTTTGAGGAACCTCCATACTGTTTTCCATAGTTGCTGTACCAGTTTACATCCCACAGCAGTGAATGAAGGTTCCTTTTGCTCTCCAACCTCTCCAACACTTGTTATTACCTATCATCTTGATAATAGTTTCTATGTTTTCAGCTTGATTGATTTTTACTCAGACTGAGATATAGAACATTTAAGTACCACAGACATCCTCTTCATATTCCGTTAAGACAGCATCTACTATCTCCCTCATTAAAAAAAACTTCACTATAGGTTAGCTTTTTCTGTTCTTAACCTTCACATACATGAAATCAAATAGTAAGTATTCTTTTGTGTCTGGATTCTTTTGCTCAACATTATGTCTGTATAGAGGATTACAAAATGGCTACAGAGTAGGTAAAAACTAAACTCACATTCTCCTTGTGCCAAACCAGATTCACAGCTAAATTATAGAACAATCAGCATGAATAACCAACTGAAGTCTAGCTGAACAGAAGCATTATAACCAAGGGTTTACAGAAGAAGCCACAGAGACTGGTAAGAAGGTGGAGACATGGAAAGTGCCATCCCCTATGCCCATGTGTGGCTGTTGAGAATCTGGAGGGATCTCTCAGCTGCAAAAGTACCCTCTGAGGAGCATGGAGTCTCGTGCCCACAGGATCTCCAACCAGAGGAGCCTACATAGCATCTGACAGCAAAAATCAGCAGACACTCTGTCCACCTGGGAGAGAAGGGTATCTGCTAGAAAGCAAGGTGTTCTCTTAAAGGGCCAGCACACAGGATTTTGATCTCAGACAAGCACCTGGGGATCTATTAGAGGGAAGACAACTCAGAGCATACGGAAGTCATAAAGAGAAGATCTGGGTGGTGCAGCCCTGAGGAGAGATCTGGAGGGTCAGCCACTGAGGTTTCTGTGCTGAGTCCCTATCCCATAGCACCCTCAGATGCTGTCTTTCCAGGGTTGAACACTCCTATTCTTATAGCACCAGCCTGGAGGGTTCAATAGCTCAGTCCTTCAACTAGTAGCAGCACCACCCCACTGAGCTTGATTCCTGCAGAGAGGTGTGCTGGTTGCACCCAACAGGGACATTTGCTGTTCTCTTTTTCTGGAGAAGCTGTTGGTGGGTACTCAGATATACATTGAGCTGTGTGGCTTTGGAACAGAGGCCATTATTTCCCACTCTTATGCACACAGCCAAAGCCTCTTCCCTAACTGGAGAGGCACTTGTACTGTCCTTCTGAATCCTTGTGGCCCTGTCTTGCTGAGCTCTGTCCCACATGGCAGTAAAAGTTCCACACAGGGTTCGGAACTTCAGTGTGCTTCTTCCTGGGGACTCATTTCACCTGTCCTTCTGACTCCTGGTGGCCCTGCCTTGCTGTATCCAACCTGAACATGTGACACACTCTTTCTAGGCGAGATTAGGTTGGAAACTCAGACAAAGACTGTATGGCTCTGCATTAGGGACCACTTTCCTGTCATTAGTGCCTGGCTGTGTTTCCCCCAAGCAGGAGACCCACTAGCTCCGTTCTTTTGACCCTGTTCACCCCACCCTATTAAGCTCAACTCTTGTGGAAAAGACAAGGTTGTGGCAAGATTGGGCCCACTCTACAGTCTTTCTTCAGAGGGCTCTTGAGGAAAAGCAGGCAATGTTGGGGGTTGGCCCAGCAGCCAACTGGTGGAAGTGGACGTCTTGGGCCTTGGGCCTTTTTCTGATCTTTCCCCAGTTCAGAGCTGAAGAAAGCTGACCTTTGTACACAATTTGGCTCCTTCTATTCACACCTATGCCCATTAAAGGCAGCCACAAACAGGAAATAATGTGGTAGCCCCAGACATACAGCCTAAGGCTGGTTACAGGCAGTGTCTGATACTGACTTGTAATGGAACACTTCCCAGGTGGACCTGGTACCATCACAACCAGTGAGGAGCTTCAGACCACACCAGAGCTTGACCCAAAAAACCACATAAGCAGCACACCCAAAGGGAGATCCTGGCAGGTACCAGACCCTACTGGAGTCAACTCCACCTTGAGGGTAGCCTCTGCACAGCAGCTCATATGCTGTGGATTGAGGTCAATCTTTATAATCAGTCAGCTTGAGGGTTAATCCCACCTACAAATTGGGCAACAGCACTCAACACTCAGCTTCAACAGGAGGGTGCACATAACCTACATAAGAGACATTACTAGAGCACCTAGCTCAGCTAGAATGGAGCTTTGTGCCACTAAGACCCACATGACACCTACAACACAAAACAACTATAACAAGTTTGGGAGTCATAGCTGATTAACCTAATACACAGACAAAGACAAAACGTTAGAAAAACTGGGAGGCAGAAAAACATGCCCCAAATGAAAGAACAAGAGAAATACCCAGAAAAAGAATTAAATAAAATGAAAACAACCAAGATCCAAGATACAGAGTTCAAAACAATGGTTTTAAGTATGTTCAAAGATGTTAGGGGAAGAATGATGATCTCAGTGAGAACTTAAACAAAGAGATAGTAAGCATTAAAAAAGACACAGAAATCATAAAAAAGAGCCAGTAAGACATGTAGAATACAATATCTGAAATGAATAACGCACTAGGGAATCAATAGCACATTAGATGAAGCAGAGGATCAAATCAGCAATTTAGAGAACAAGAAAACAGAAAAACCTAGGCAGAGAGCATCAAAGAAATAAAAGAATTTTTTTTAAATGAGGAAAATCTAAGGGACTTCTGGGACAACATCAAGCATAACAACATCCAAATCACAGGGATACCAGAAGGAGAAGAGAGTGAGCAAGGGATAGAAAACCTGTTTGAAGAAATCACGGTAGAAATCTTCTCTAACCTGGTGAAGGAAAAAGTCACACAAGTTAAGGAAGCAGAGAGAGTCCTGAGTAAGATGAACCAAAAGAAGCCCACACCAAGACACAGCATAATGAAAATGGCAAAGGGTAAAGACAAAGAGAGAATCTTAAAGGCAGCAAGAAAGAGACAGTTACCTACAAGGGCATTCCCATAAGACTATCAGCTGATTTCTCAACAGAAACACTTCATGATGAAGAGGATTGGCATGAAGTATTCCAAGTGAAAAATAAGGACATGTGATCAAGGCTACTCTACCCAGAAAAGCAATAATTTAAAATTGAAGGAGAAACAAAGAGCTTCCCAGATAAGAAAAAAGCTAAAGTTGTTAATCACCACCAAACACTAAAAGAAATGCTAAAGGAACTGATTTAAGAAACAGAGAGAAAGGAACACATATATAGTAAAGAATGGCAATACATAGGTACCTATCTATAATAGCCTTAAATATAAATTAATTAAATGTTCCAATCAAAAGAAATAGAGTAGCTGAAAGGCTAAGAAAGTATGACCCTTACACATGCTGTCTACAAGAGACCCACCTTAGAACAAAAGATTCACAAGGGCTCAAAGTGAAGGAATGAAGGAAAATATTCCATGTAAATGGAAATAAACAAAGATAGGGTAGTGATACTTACATCTGATAAAATAGACTTCAAAGCAAATACCATAACAAGAGAAAAAGAAGGTCACTATATACTACTATAGGGATTGATACAACAAGAGGATATAATCTTTGGGTACATAAAAAATTATATATGCATTTGTGGGTTTTCTGTTTCTTTTAATTTTTTAGAGATTTTATTTTATTTTATTTTTTTAGATTGGGGGAAGGGAGGGAGAAAGAGAGGTAGGGAAACATCAATACATGGTTGCCTCTCAATGCCCCCCACTGGGGACCCAGCCTGAAACCCAGGCATGTGCCTTGACTGGGAATCAAACAGGTGAGCATTCCTTCACAAGTCGGCACTCAATCTGCTGAGCCATAACAGCCAGGGCATGAATTTTCTTCTTTTTTAAGGCTGAATAATATTCCATTGTATGTATATACCACATTTTGTTTATCCATTCATCTCTATTTATTTTTTAAATTTTTTTATTGCTGTTCAAGTACAGTTGTCTCAATTTTCCCCTCACCACTTCCCGCTCTGTTTCTATCTCCCACACCACTTATTTCTGTCTCCCACCCTTGACTCCACCCACCTTTGGCTTTGTCCATGTGTCCTTTATACGTGTTCCTTGATGACCTTTCCTCTATTTTCACCCATTATCCCTCTTCCCCCTCCCCTCTGGTTACTGTCAGTATGTTCTTTATTCCTATGTCTCTGGTTATATTTTGCTTGCTTGTTTGTTTTGTTGATTACTTTCCACTTACAGGTGAGATCATATGGTATTTGTCTTTCACCACCGGCTATTTCACTTAGCATAATGCTCTCCAGATCCATCTATGATGTCATAAAGGGTAGGAGCTCTTTCTTTCTGCTGCATAGTATTCCATTGTGTAAATGTACCATAGGTTTTGGACCCATTCATTTATTGATAGGCACTTAGGTTGCTTCCAGCACTTGGCTGTTGGAACATCAGGTGCTGCTATGAACATCGGGTGCATAGATTCTTTTGAATTGGTGTTTCAGGATTTTTAAGGTATACTTCCAGCAGTGGAATTGCTGGATCAAAAAGCACTTTCACTTTTAGTTTCTTGAGGAAATTCCATACTGTTTTCCACAGTGGCTGTACCAGCCTGCATTCCCAACAACAGTGTGCTAGAGTTCCCTTTTCTCCACCAGCACTTGTTATTTGTTGATTTGTTTATGATGGCCATTCCGACCATTGTTAAGTGGTATGTCATTGTGGTTTTAATTTGCATCTCTCTGATGGCTAGTGATGCTGAGCATCCTGTCGTATGCTTATTGGCTCTCTGTATGTCCTCCTTGGAGAAGTGTCTGTTCAGGTCCTTTGCCCATTTTATAACTGGGTTGTGCGTCTTCCTGGAGTGGAGTTGTGTGAGTTCTTTATATGTTTTGGAGATCAAACCCTTGTCCGAGGTATCATTTGCAAATATATTTTCCCATACAGTTTGTTCCATTTTCATTTTGCTCATGTTTTCTTTAGCCATGCAGAAGCTTCAAAATAATTTTTTAGTTGAAGTATACATACAGGAAAAAAATGTTCAGCTTGAAAAATGATCACAAAGTGAACTTATTCATAGAAATCTGCTGAATGCCCCTTCTTCTGTGGCAGCCATTGAGGAACAGTAGTCATGGCTCTCTGCTGCTCTACGCTGTGGGCTTCCACAAGGGTCACAAAGTGACAAAGAACGTGAGCAAGCCAAGGCACAGCTGATGCTGCTGCAGGTGCCTCACCTAACACACCAAGTTCATGCAGGACATGATTCAAGAGTTGTGTGGCTTTGCCCCCTATGAACGGTGTGCCATGGAGCTGTTCAAGGTCTCTAAGGATAAGAGGGCTCTGGCATTCATCAAGAAAAGGGTGGGGACACACATCTGTGCCAAGAGTTGAGAGAGGAACTGAGCAATGTCCTTGCAGCCATGAGGAAGGCAGCAGCCAAAAAGGACCGAGCCCCACCTGTGTAATAAAACCTGTTCAGAAAAAAAAAAAAAAGAAAGAAATCTGCTGTTTGCAAATGTTAAGCAACTAATTAAAACTCTTTAAAAAACAGTGCAGGCCAAACAGTTCCACATGAACCTGGAGCTACCATTTCAGAAAAGTGAGATGGAGGTTTGAGAAGGAACATGTAGCTGGCCTGTGGGGTCAGAGTTGTGTGTGAAACTGAGAAAGGGAAAATGGAGGGTGAGAGGAGAGAGCAGTATGGAGTTCTGAGGAACTCTAGAAATCATTTGAAGGTGTGGGGGAGGAGAGGAACCTCTAGGTCCTGTGGCTAAGGGGAATGACTCTATGATTAGACCATCCAGCGAGGCTCCTGAGAGAAGGTGACCTTCCATACTTAGGGGCAAAGCCTAAAGGGACATAATCATTTAGGAACTTTTTGACACTGGGGGCAGAATATAAATAAATGCTGCTTGAGGGAAGCAGGCTAGAGAAATTGATAGTGCTTGGGTTTCATTTTCTCTCTGGATGAAAAATAAGTGACTTTTATACTGTTGCAGAACAGACAGAAGCTCAAGTACAGCCACAATTGCACAGTCCATATTAAGAACTTCTTCCAGTTTTTCCACATTTCTAACTGTTAAGATTTTTCCCATTTAGGGAGTTAAGATGTCATATACCTCCCCTCCCTCAGCACCATCCCTCCATTCATAACTCATGGTTGATCCAACACCCAGACCCTTCTTCAAAGTTGCTCCTAGTCCCATGAAGGAGACTGACAAGCAAATCACATTATTACCAGGAGACATTGTAGCAAGACAAACAACACTATGATGGGGTGGGGACGATGCTGTTGGACTGTCAGGAGGGTACTAAATTCAATCAGAGGCTTTATGAGAAGGTGAGGGTGGAGCTGAGCAGCAACCAGTGTCTGCCAGAAGAAGAGGTTTGCAGTGAAGCGCCTCCTGGGATGAGAGGAGAGCATAAGCAAAGGCCTACAGGTAAAAAGTGTAGGAAACAAAAGCAGTCTAGCAAAGGTTGCTTGTGAGGGTCAGAGAAAAGGGAACTAAGGCTGGGGCTTTGGGTAAGGTACTGTTGTAGGACTAGCAGCCAAAGGCTGTCTCCCTCATCCTCATTCAGAGGGCAACCTCACTTTCTCCTACATACTAGTTCCTTTTCTTTTGCTTTTCTCAAGTGAGATTTTGTACATAAATCTTCCTTCCTGCCTTCATTAGCAACCTTGGTCCTGGAAGATCATGAGCTTTTTGGGGACTTGGCCCAGGCCCACTTATCTGCCTGAATCCCCCACAGGGGCCTATAACCTTTCTTAGCACTTTGGCAACCCCACAGAACTGCAGAGCTAACGACTGCCAGCCCAAACCTCTATCACAAAGGTTTTACCCCTGGAGAAGGTCTGTCTTTTTCCCTGTGGCTGCTGTGTATCTTGGATGTCCAGACTGGATTTCACTCACTTTGCCCATAGCAGATATTTAGTGAGTTTTTGTTGAATAAATAGAGAGCAAATCTGACCCACTGTATGAAATGATATCCAGTGTCTATGACATGGAGATAGCAATGAAAATATTGTTTTAAAAACTTGTCCGTTCACCCTGGCCAGGTGGCTCAGTTAGTTGGAGCATTGTTCCATACATCCAAAATGTTGTGAGTTCAATTCTCAATCAGGGCACATACCTGGGTTGTGAATTTGATCCCCATTTGTGGTGCCTATGGGTGGCAACAGATTGATGTTCCTCTCTCACATTGATGTTTCTCTCTCTCTCTCTCTCTCTCTCTCTCTCCCCCCCGCCCAAGTCCCAATCTCCCTCTTTAAGATCAATAAAGGAATCTTCAGGTGAAGATAAAAAAACCTTGGCAATTCAAGGAATTATACAGCAGCATTTTGGAGGGCAGACTTCAGCTTTTTACTGAACATGTTACAAAACAAGAGGTTTAATCAAAAAGACCCTAGCCTGTGTTATCATCAGACTCCTCAGGTTCTTATTTGTTAGCTTACACTTTCTGCTCTTTAGCTGGGACAGCAGTGGAGGAAGAGGCAGGACCTGCTGCATTGTAGACAAAGCTCCTGATGTTGACATTGACCAGCACCTTCGTAAACAAGCCTAGTCAGAAATGTTCAGTATTTACATGGGCTGCTTTAATGAAAGCAGTGATCTTATCCTCTGTGACCATCACCTCATCATTGTGTAGGATAGGGACAAAGTACATGCAAGTGCACTCTGACATGGAGGCCATGGTGCAGGTGAGTGCTGGTGAGGGCCTCACCCCAATGTGGCCATAGTCTCCCCAGAAGGAAGAAGCACCTTAACAGCAGCTGAGGAAAGGGGTATTTGGCAACATTTTTAAAAGCACAAATGCAGCAGAAAGAATGTAGCACTTGATCCCCCTTAGGAGGAGGACTCCAGAGGCTTCAAGAAAATTTAGTCTATTTTCCAGGTGATCATAAGTTATATAAATGTATAATCATTGTGTTGTACATGTGAAGCTAATGTAACATTGTATGCCAACTGTAATTGATTAAAAAAATAACTGTCAAATTTGAAAACAATTTCCCTCTTCCTCTTGACATCTTCTTGTGTACTTTGAAAAGACCACAACTTATCTGACATTGGCCTGCAACAGAATTCCTCCCAGAGGCCCAGATCAACAGCCTAGCAGACAGTTTTCGACAGCATGAGAACAGGATCCAATAAAGCTCATAAGCAGCATTTCCAAAGGGAGATCTTGACAGGCACCAGACCTTGCTGAGGCAAATTCTGTGTTTGTGGTCAGCACCTGCATAGCACTCATACACTACGGTCAGGGTTGATCTTCACAGTGAGCCAGTGTGAGGAATGATCCCATGCACAAATTGACCAATTGCAATCAAGACTCAATTATAGCAGGAGGGCCCACATAACCTATACAAGGGACATTCCTGGAGAAAGCAGTGCAAGTGGTCAAGGAGACCACACCACTGGACCCCACAGGACACCTATTACAAAGACTGGGAGTCATAACCAATCTACTTAATACATAAAAACAAACACAAAGATACAGTCAAAATGGGAGGACAAAAAAAAAATGCCCCACATGAAAGAACAGGAGAAATCTCTAGGAAAAAAAGCTAAGTGAAATGGAGGCAAGAAATTTACCAGATATAGAGTTCAGAAAAATAGTGATAAGGATGCTCAAGGAACTTAGTGTGAACTATGACAGCAAGAAAAATGACATAGAAACCATAAAAAACATCCAGTCATAAATAAAGAATACAATATCTGAAATGAAGAATTTACTAAAAGAAATAAACACTAGGTTGAATGAAGCAGCAAACTGAATTAAAAAAAAAAACCTGGAAGACAAGGAAGAAAAAATACCAATTAGAGCAGCAACAAGAAAAAAGAATTAAAAAAATAAAAACAGTTTAAGGGACCTTTGGGACTATATGAAGCATAACATCTACGTAATAAGAGTAAGAGATAAGAAGAGAGAGAGCAAGGGGTTGAAAAGCTATTGGAGGAATAACGACAAAAAAAAAAAAAAAAAAGCCATCCCTATCCTGGTGAAGGAAAAAGACACACAAGTCCAGGAAACACAGAGAGTCCCAAAGAAGAATGCAAAAAGGCCTACACCAAAATACATCATAATTAAAATGGCAAAGGTTAAAGACAAAGAGAGAATCTTAAAAAGCAGCAAGAGAAAAGCAGTTACCTACCAGAGATCTTCCATAAGACTGTGAACTGATTTTTCAACAGAAACACTTCAGGTCATAAGGGACTGGCATGAAATATTTGAAGTGATGAAAAACAAGTAGCTACAATCAAGATTACTGTAACCAGCAAGGCTATCATTTAAAATTGAAAGAGAAATAAAGAGCTTCCTAGACAAGAAAAAGTTAAAGAAGTCTGTTACATCAAAGCAGTATTACAGGAAATGTTAAAGGAAAAAAGAAGACTTTCAGCCAAGGGCATGAGTAGATATACTTTGCCTCCTGGCACAACCAAAAGAAGGACAACAACAAATTTAAAAACAAAAAATAATCAGAACTGCCAGAAAATTGAACTGTATGGAAGTCTGACAACCAAGGACTTAAAGAAGAAACTGTCATTCAGGATGGTAGGAGTGGCAGAAACAGGCAGCTGGGGTGTAGAGGACAAGTGGCAAGGCAGTGTACCGGGTGAGCAAGGCAGTGGATAGTGGACCAGGCAAGGGAGGTGGCAGCTGGCAGACCAGGTGGATCGGGTGGTCCATATTTGCATGCAGATAAACCTGGAGGAACAACTGGGGAGTGAGAGAGACCATGCAATCCAGGGTTCCAGCATAAGGAAATAAAGCCCCAGAACCTCTGGCTGTGAAATCTGCAGGAGTTGTGGCAGTGGGAGAAACTCCCAGACTCACAGAAGAGTTCATTGGAGAGACCCACAGGGTTCTAGAAAGTACACAAACCCACCCACCTGGGAATTAGCACCAGAAGGGCTCAATTTGCTTGTGGGTAGTGGGGGAAGTGACTGAAAGCTGGCTGAGAGCCAAACAAGCAGTATTGTTCCCTCTTGGACCCCCACCCCCCACATATACACACCAAAATGCAGCAAGGTGGGTTGCTCCAGCCTGGTGAATACCTAAGGCTTTGCCCCTTATAATGTAACAGCTGTGCTGAGACAAAGAAATATGGCCCAGATGAAAGAATAGATCAAAGCTCCAAAAATAGAACTAAGCAATGAAGAGATAGCCAACCTATCAAATGCAGATTTCAAAACACTAGTAATCAGGATGCTCACAGAAATGGTTAAGTATGGTCACAAAATAGAGGAAAAAGTGAAGGCTATGCAAAGTGAAATGAAAAATAATATACAAGGAACCAACCATAAAGGGAAGGAAACTGGGACTCACATCAATGATTTGGACCAGAAGAAAGAAATAAACATTTGACCAGAACAGAATGAAGAAACAAGAATTCAGAAAAATGAGGAGAGGCTTAGGAACCTCCGGGACAACTTGAAACATTCCAATATCCAAATCATAGAGGTGCCAGAAGGAGAAAAGGAAGAGTAGGAAATTGAAAACTTACTAAAAATAATGAAGAAGAACTCCAACTTGGCAAAGGAAACAGACTTCGAGGAAGTCCAGGAAGCTCGGAAAGTACCAAAGAAGTTGGACCAAGGAAGCACAGATCAAGGCACATCATAATTACATTACCCAAGATTAAAGATGAGGAGAGGATGTTAAAAGCAGCAAGAGAAAAGGAGACAGTTACCTATAAAGGAGTTCCCATAAGACTATCAGCTGATTTCTCAAAAGGAACCTTATAGGAAAGAAGAGGCTAGAAAGAAGTATTCCAAGTCATGAAAGGCAAGGATCGACATCCAAGATCACTCTATTCAGCAAAGCTATCATTTAAAATGGAAGGGCAGACAAAGTGCTTCTCAGATAAGGTCAAGTTAAAGGAGTTCATCATCACTAAGCCCTTATTATAATGTTAAAAGGACTTATATCAGAAAAAGATAACTAAAATTATAAACAGTAAAATGACAAGAAACTCACCACTATCAACAACTGAATTTAAACAAACAAACAAGCAAACAAAAAACAAATAAGCAAACAACTGGAAGAGGAACTGAATCACAGAAATGGAGATCACATGGAGGGTTATCAGCAGGGAGTGGTAGGGGGAGAATGGGGGAACAGGTACAGGGAATACAAAGCATAAATGGTAGGTACAAAATAGACAGGGAGAGGTTAAGAATAGTATAGGAAATGGAGAAGCCAAAGAACTTATATGTACAACCTGTGGACATGAACTAAAGTGGCAGAGGGGTGGGGAATGCTGATGGGATGCGGGGTGTAGAGCAGAGGGGAATGAAGTGGAGGAAAAAAATGGGATAAATGTAATAGCATAATCAATAAAATACACTTAAAAAAAGAAAGAAGAATGTTTGGTTTAAAAAAAGCTGTGGTATATTTACACAATGGAATACTACTGATCCATAAAAAAGAAGGAGATCCTACCTTTTGCAACAGCATGTGTGGACATGGAAAGTATTATGCTAAGTGAAAGAAGCCAGTCAGAGAAAAACAAGTACTATATGATATCACTTACATGTAAAATCTAATGAACAAAACAAACAAACAAACAAATTAGAAACAGACTCATAGACACAGAGAACAGACTAACAGCTGTCATAGGGGGATATTAGAGGGCTAGGTGAAAAAGATGAAGAGATAAAACAAAAAAAATAGTTATAGACACAGAAAAGAGTATGGTGATTACTAGAGGGGGCAGGGTAGGGGCAGGTAGAAGAGGGTAACAGGCAGATAAATGATGAAGTCTTGACTAGGGGTGGTGAACACACAATACAATATACAGGTTATACATTATAGAATTGTATACCTGAAACCTATATAATTTTATTAACCAATATTACACTAATAAATTCAATGAAAAAAGAGGAGTAACTGGAAAGAAAGAAAGAAAGAAAGAAAGAAAGAAAGAAAGAAAGAAAGAAAGAAAGAAAGAAAAGAAAGAAAAGAAAGAAAGAACCACAACCCGCACCTTTGCCAGGAATGCCCATTGGGGAGTTTGCTGGGGAGACTCTGTGAGGAAGGGCATTTGCAGGCCTAAACTTCAGAGCTGCACCTCACAGACCACAGGATCACTAGTCCTAGATAACCTCCTATCACTGGTCTCCTGGAGACACTTCACACATACTTTGCTTGGGGCAGCAGTGAAGGCTTTTAGACAGACTCACTAGGTGAATAATTTAGCCTACCTGAGGCGTAGTTTCTTTATCTGTAAAATGGAGCTAACTCCATTCTAATAATTTTGTTACAAATGGTAAGTGAGATATTGAGTGTAAAACAATTATCATAACGTCTGGCACTGGTAGATGTTTAACCAATATTTCCTTCACACTCATTTCTCACAAACACAGTCTGGCCCTGGCCTCTGGGAATCAGATCTTTCCAAGGATCTTGGGTTGAGCAGCTAATCCCATCAAGGCCTGAACTGGAATCCGGAGTTTTCTTTTTGGCAGGGCCTCTTGAAGCCAAAAAAGTCTTTGGATTCCTAAGGAAGGGAGAGTTCAAATGGTGGAAGCCAGTTGAGAAAACTCTGTGGGTCAGAGGCCTGGGATAGGTGGGTACCTGTGATCATCTCTGATTATCTCACCCCCACCCCAACCTCTCTCAAAAGCATCAGTGTGTCCCTACCCTAAAATCCTACCTCATCAGCCAGGCATTTCAAATCCTTTGGTAATCTACCCACTATGGGCTTTAATTCATTCATGCCATAAACATGCCCCAGGCCCTGGCTGTGTTGGCATAGCCCCCGGCTACAACATGAACCTGAACAACTTCATTCACCCTCTGCTTCTCCCTATTTCCCATCAACCTTGTAAACAGAGGCTGTCTGGGCCTCTCCCAGAGCCCACTTTCCAGGTGATTGTGTATGTGTTCTAGCAGGCTCTAGGTATCTGGAGTGCTGGGTCCGCATCCGAGTATCTTGAGGATACTCACAGCAGAGCCCCAGCCAGAAGCCTGCACAGTGCTGCAGTTCAAGGTCTCTTTAGAGAGAATGAGGGCTGGGATTCTAAACCTAATCCTTGCCCAGATTGAAACAGTGCTGATGTGCTATGGAATGGAAAGAGAGGGGTGCACTCCTCCAGGGCTCCCTGAGGGAATGTCGGGGTTCTGTTTGGGGATGTTTTACTTCCTTCATGGATACACAGGCACATGGCAGCTGTCTGCAAGTCTCTTTGGCCATGCTAAGTACATAAAAATAGTTTGTCTATCTCTTGTCTGCTAAACTGCCTAGAAGGCCTCCTCTGACACTGGACAAGAAAACACTAGATCAGATGTTTGCCAAGTGCCCCAGAGATGCTGCAGGCAATGCCTACATTCTCTCCTTTCCAGAAGCCAGCCTTATCACATGGCAATGGAGAGGAAGTCAAGTGCAAATGGCTGCTCTCCAAGATCCATCCATTGCTCTTTCTGGTCTAGGCCCTGCCTCAGTAATATAGAAGAAAGCTTTCTGGTGGAAGACTTTAAGATGCTGTCAAAGGAGGGAAAACATCCAGAACAGAAGAAGGCAGTATACCCCTGTCTTATGTACAGACCTTGTCCCACAAAGTAGGAAGACAGTCTAGGAAGAAAGAGGCCTGGGGACTGCACCAACCCAATGTCAATGTGTGTCTGCAGCAAAAGTAAAACTATTGTACAGATGAGAAAACTGAGGCTTAGATAGATTAAGGTCACACAATTAACCAATCAGTTCGGCCAGAGCCACATCTTCTGATTCCAGGCCAGAGCCTCTTTACTATTCCAGGCTGCTTCTCAAAAGGGGCCGATTTGGTGGTGATACTAGGGAAAAGTGCTATTGGCTTATCAAGGAAACACAGATCAAAACTCCAATACAACACACACACATGCATACATCCAGCATGGTTAAAATGAGTAAGAGATACAAAAAGTCCAATGCCAATGAGGATCTTTGCCCAGATCTATGTTTGAGAAAATAAGTAAATATGATAAACATCATGGACCCAGTTTTCTCACTATTGGAGAAGTGCATTAGAGTAAAATATGGCACCTGAAAGACAAGAACGTACCTGTAAAAAAAAAATCCAGTGTTGGTGAGCAACTAGAACTCATACATGGCTGATGGGAATGTGAATTGGTACAGTAGCACTTTGCAAAAGTGCTTAACAGCATCTGCTAACCTTGAACATATCCATACCCTACAACCCAGCAATTTCACCCCTAAATACCAAACACATTCTAGGTACTAGAATGTTCATAGAAGCACTATCCATAAAGTGTAAAAAAAAAAACCACAGCCAAACAAAAATACCCTGGAAATACCCAAATGTCATCAAATATATAACAGAAATATGGTGATATATTTATACAATGTAATGCTAAATATGAATGAACAGACTACACACAGCCAGGTGGATAGATGTCACAAACACAGTGCTAAACAAAAGAAGCAGACACCAAAAAGTACTATATAAAAAACTATTATTATATAATATATATAATAGTTATTATACAGCATCCAAATAAGGAAAAACTAACTGAGCAAAGTCTTCAAACACCATTTCTGTGTGAATATTACTCTCCAATAAAAAATGTAAACAAAAAAATTAGGACAATCTCCATAAACTAATATAGACTGATTCCAGATGCATTGTTTTTTTTTGACCTTTGTATATGGCATTTCTTTTATTTTTTAAATTATATTTTATTGATTATGCTATTACAGTTGTCCCATTTTCCCCCCTTCATTACCCTCCACCCTGCACACCCCCTCCCACCCACATTCCCCCCTTTACTTCATGCCCATGTGTCATAAGTTCTTTAGCTTCTACATTTCCCACACTATTCTTGCCCTCCCCCTGTCTATTTTCTACCTACCATCTATGCTACTTGTTCTATGTACCTTGTCCCCCTCTCTCCTCTTCCCACTCCCCTGTTGCTAACCCTCCATGTGATCTCCATTTCTGTGGTTCTGCTCCTGTTGTAGTGGTTTGCTTAGTTGGCTTTTGTTTTAGGTCTGCTTGTTAATACCTGTGAGTTTGCTGTCTTTTTACTGTTCATATTTTATATCTTTTTTTTCTTAGATAAGCCCCTTTAACATTTCATATAATAAGGGCTTGGTGATGATGAACTCCTTTAACTTGACCTTATCTGAGAAGCACTTTATCTTCCCTTCCATTCTAAATGACAGCTTTGCTGGATAGAGCAATCTTGGATGTAGGCCTTTGATTTTCATGACTTGGAATACCTCTTTCCAGCCTCTTCTTGACTTTAAGGTCTCTTTTGAGAAATCCACTGACAGTCTGATTGGAATTCCTTTGTAGGTGACTGTCCCCTTGTCCCTTGCTGCTTCTAGAATTCTCTCCTTCATTTGAATCTTGGGTAATGTAATTATAATGTGCCTTGGTGTGTTCCTCCTCGGGTCCAACTTCTTTAGGACTCTCTGAGCTTCCTGGACTTCCTGGAAGACTATTTCCTTTGCCAGATTGGGGAAGTTCTCCTTTATTATTTGTTCAAATAAGTTTTCCACTGGTTGCTCTTCTTCTTCCCCTTCTGGTACCCCTATAATTCGGATGTTGGGATGTTTAAAGATGTCCTGGAGGTTCCTAAGCCTCTCCT
>PVKU01007658.1:35047-57554 GCA_004027475.1 Anoura caudifer | reverse complement strand
CCTTTCTTCCTTCTGGTCCACTCCATTGATTTGAGTCCCAGTTTTCCTCCCATCTCTGTTGGTTCCCCATACATCTTTCTTCATTTCACTTATTGTAGCCTTCATTTTTTCATCTAATTTGTGAGCAAAATCAACCAATTCTGTAAGCATCCCAATTACCAGGGTTTTGAATTGTGCATCTGATAGGTTGGCAATCTCTTCATCACTTAGATAAATTGGCTCTGGGGCTTTGATTTGTTCTCTGGTTTGAGCCATTTTCATTTCTGGGTTTTGTTTGTTTGTTTGTTTGTTTGTTTTGTCTAGTCTTGGCTGTTACGTAGTGAGGGGTGGAGCCTCAGGTGTTCCCCAGGGCGGGACAGCCCAGTTGCTGGGTAGTGACGCTGTATGTGGGGGCAGGGTCCGAGAAGAGATAATGGCAGTTGCTTTACTCACTCTCAGATTCCAGTTCCTTTCACCGCTTCCCCTTTGCCTGGATTATCTGCGCGTGAATGTGGGACCACCCGGTCAGCCAGCCGCCTTGTGCAGCCTCACTGGTTCTGCACAGTTGCCACCCTGTGCCCGGGGTTTGCTAGTCACCGCCTGTGCACCTGGGGGCTGCCAGCCGCTGCTGCCTGCGTGCCCGGTCCGCACCTCCGCTTTTTCCTGCCGCAACTCCGCCCCTCTTACCGGTCTGGATGAATCGTTGTTGGGCTTCCAAACAGTTTGATTTTCTGAGTTCTGGTTGTTTTCTTGTTTCTAAATCTTTGTTGTCCTTAATTTTGGTTGTGAGAAGAGGCACAGTGTGTCTGCCTATGCCTCCATCTTGGCTGGAAGTCCAGATGCATTGTTAAGTGAAAAAAATCAAAGTGCAAAAATATAACTATAGCATGCTACTTTTTATGCAAGAAAGAAAGGGAAATAAGAAAATGTGTAAGATTGTTTTTACAAGGAAAATCTCAGGAAGGATAAACTGAGACCAGTTATCCACAGAAGTTGTGTGAGAATGAGGTGGAAGAAATGTGAGTACCATATTTCTTTGAGTTTAACCTTTTTTGTATAGTATTGACTTTTTGGACCATGTTAATGCTTTACATACCCAAATAATAGCAACAATGATGAGAATAGGGGAACATCCCTAAAACAGAATACAAACAGAAACAAGCTAACCTAACCCTATTTCAAATGAATAACATAATTGCACTGAAAGGGGAAAAGAACAGAATGTACAGAAGTTTTGAACATAGTATTTTGACTATATACACCCAGACAAAGGATGAAAAAGGGCTGCAAAAGTATCAAACTCTAGCCTTGGCCAGTATGGCTCAGTTGGTTGGAGCATCATCCCATAAACCCAAAGGTCATGGGTTCGATTCCTGGTCAGGGGACTTGCCTGAGTTGCAAGTTTGGTCCCGCAGGTTGGGCATGTTTCTTTCTCACATTAATGTTTCTCTCCCTCTCTCTCTCCCTTCTTTCCCCTCTTTCTAAAATCAATAAGCATGTCCTCAGGTGAGAATAAAAAATATATATATGTGTCAAACTCTAATTGGCAGGTTTGCTTTTCACAGTGATACTCGATATATGTTAGCAATTCTGAAACTACTTTCTGAGTGTTCTAGGTTTGAGAAAATGAGTAAATGTGATAAAAAATCATGAACCCAGATTTCTCACTATTGACTAAGTGCATTGCAAATACAGCACCTGAAAGACAAGAACGTACCTATAGGTATTGGACAGAAACTGGTAACAGTAGGAGCTCAGAGTTTATCGATAATATAGATGTGGTTATGGGTATTCTACCTCCCACATCCTTGTCTGATAAAATAAACAGACTCCTTGGTGAAACTGCTGATAATAAGGCAAATATATGATAAGTCTGAAGTAAGGAAATGTTCAAAAAAAATGATAGGGAAATATGTCAAAAGGATACAAGAACTAGCTTGATGGGGCTCCCACCAGCCAAATCTGAGGCAATTTCAGCACCAAAATGAATAAGGATAGGAATGAATTATAACCCATTGAGTAAAATAGAAATCCATGAATCCATACAGATATAACATAATGAAAAAAATAAATACATGGGGAAGAGATGCTCTTCCTTATAGAAGAATTTGCATGAATAAATAAAGAGGGAATTATGGGGTTAGAAAATTACATTTGACCCTATTATAATAAAAATTGGTTCAGTCAAAAAACAGGATATTTGTATAGCCTGTAGGTGACTCCACCTCCACCCCATAATACTTATTAAAGACAAAAGGAAAAACAGTAACTTCTCAGTGGTAGACTCCACCTTAACCAGTGAGGCGCATTAGTATCAGTAGTAATAGGGCAGATGGACATCATATGCCTCCTGAATGGTGCACCAAGGACACTATGTCACTTCTGTAATAGTCTTGTCAAAACCAGTAACCTGAATCTAATCACAAGAAACATGAGGAAACAGCTGACAAACATAAACTGTAGACCATTCATTAAAATGACTGGTCCGCACTCTTAAAAAATGTCAAGTCCTGAAAGGCAAAGAAGGGCTGAGAAAAATATTTCAAATTAAATGAGACTAAAAAGATATGACATCTAAATACAACTCATGATCTTAGATCAGATCCTGGGCCAGAAAAATATTTTTAATAAAGGCTATTACAATAAGAAGTTCTATAGATTAGATGATAATATTTTATCAGTTTTAATATCCTAACTCTATAACAGATGAAAGAAAATATCCTTGTTCTTAGGAAATACACACAACTATTTTGGGATAAAGGCACATAATATCTGCAACTTACTCTCAAATTGCTCAGGAAAAAAATCATGTATGTATATGTAGTGTGTGCGTGTGTGGAGAGAGAACTGAAACACAAATGTGGTAAAATGTTAATTGTTGGAGAATTCAGGTGAAGGATAAATGGGAGTTCTTTATGCTGGTCTTGCAACTTTTCTAAGTTTACAATTATTTCAAAATAAACATTTAACTAACTTACTAAATACATGTTATTTGCCATGCTTGTATTATTTGCATATTTATTTCCTGAGGCAAAATTTACATACAGCTGTAAGTGTACAGTTTGATGAATTTTGATAATTACCTATGTACCCACTACCCAAATAAAGATGCAGAATGCTTTTATCTAACCACTTGAGAAAGTTCTCTTATGCCTCTTTGCTGTCAACCCCTCCTCCCACCCTGACTCAATCACTGTTCTGACTTTTATCACCAAGGTGAGTTTGCCTGCTCTGCATTTTCACATAGATGGATTCATTCAGTATGTCCTCTTGCATACCTGGTTTCTTTTGCTCAATGTAATTATTTTGAGATTCTTCCATCTAGTTGTATGTATCAGTATCTCATTCCTTTTTTATGGCTGAGTGGCATTTCATTACATGGATATACCAACATTTTACTCAATCACCTGCTGATAGACATGGGGGTTGTTTCTAGTTTGGGGTTATTATGAATAAGCCTGCTACAGATGTTCTTGTATAAGTCTTTGTGGGGACCAATGTTTTCATGGCACCACCTGTATCTCCCCAGACATGCCAACTTGTAATGGGTATGGAACAAGGTTCAGGACAGGACGAAGACTAAGAAGCCCCAAAACCCCACAGCCATTGCTTGGTGGATGGTGAAGTGGACAGACAGGCTGAGAGGTACTTTGCATGTCAATAACAGCTGACTAGCTTCATAGATATGTTAGGTAGCTGTGGCAGATGCTCAGAGCCATGGAAATGGGCATGACTTTGACTCGTGAGTTAGCTGATTGTGGGAGGAGTCAGAAAAGAGGTTACAGAGGAGGAGCAGAGTGAGGATTTAAACTCAAGCCAGGCAGCCATGCGGGGTCTCTTAATCATGCAGCTTGGGAAGCGGAGCCCTGGACCATGTGGCTTGAAAGGAGAGTAGTAGAGCCATGAGAGGCACTCTCTCTCTCTCTCCCTCTCTCCCTTACTCTCTCTGTCTCTTAACCATGCAACCTGGAAAGAAGTATCTCCTCACCATGTGTCTTGGCAGCAGTCTTGGCCAAGCGGTTTGAAAGGATGCAGAAGGAAACCCACCAGCCCACCATAAGGAGGGGCCATGTGGTTTTGTTTGTTTTTTAAATATATTTTATTGATTATGCTTTACAGTTGTCCCATTTCCCCCTTCACTCCCCTCCACCCTGCACACCCCCTCCCATCTACACTTCCTCCCTTTAGTTCATGTCCATGTGTCATATTTATAAGTTCTTTGGCTTCTACATTTCCCTTACTATTCTTACCCTCCCCCTATCTATTTTCTACCTACCATCTATGCTACTTATTCCCTGTACCTTTTCTCCCTCTCTTCTCCTCCCACTCCCCTGTTGCTAACTCTCCATGTGATCTCTATTTCTGTGGTTCTGTCCCTGTTCTACTTGTTTGCTTAGTTTGGTTTTGTTTCTGTTTTAGTCATGGTTGTTAATAATTGTGAGTTTGCTGTCATTTTACTGTACATGTTTTTTATCTTCTTTTTCTTAGGTAAGTCCCTTTAACATTTCACATAATAAGGGCTTGGTGATGATGAACTCCTTTAACTTGACCTTATCTGAGAAGCACTTTATCTGCTCTTCAATTCTAAATGAAAGCTTTGCTGGATACATCAATCTTGGTTGTAGGTCCTTGACTTTCATGACTTGGAATACTTCTTTCCAGCCCCTTCTTGCCTGCAAGGTCTCTTTTGGGAAATCAGCTGACAGTCTGATGGAAACTCCTTTGTAGGTAACTGTCTTCTTTTCTCTTGCTACTTCTAAGATTCTCCTTATTTTTAATCTTGGGTAATGTAATTATGATGTGCCTTGATGTGTTCCTCCTTGGGTCCAACTTCTTTGGGACTTGCTGAGCTTCCTGGACTCACTGGAAGTCTATTTCCTTAGCCAGAATAGGGAAGTTGTCCTTCATTATTTTTTCAAATAAGTTTTCAATTTCTTGGTCTTCCTCTTCTCTTTCTGGCACTCCGATGATTTGGATGTTGTAAAATTTAAAGATGTCCTGGAGGTTCCTAAGCCTCTCTTTATTTTTTTGAATTCTTGTTTCTTCATTCTTTTCTGATTGGATGTTTCTTTCTTCCTTCTGGTCCACTCTATTGATTTGAGTCCCAGTTTCCTTCCTGTCACTATTGGTTCCCTGTACATTTTCCTTTATTTCACTTAGTGTAGCCTTCATTTTTCATCTAATTTGCCATCAAATTCAACCAATTCTGTAAGCAACCTGATTACCAGTGTTTTGAACTGTGCATCTGATAGGCTGGCTATCTCTTTGTCACTTAGTTGTATTTTTTTGGAGCTTTGATCTGTTCTTTTTGGGGGCCATTTTTTTGTCTTGACATGCCTGTTACGTAGTGAGGGGCGGAGTCTTAGGTGTTCACCCAGGTTGGGCAACCCAGTTGCTGGGTTGTGACGCTGTATGTGGGGCAGGGGTCAGAGAGGGAACAATGGCGCTTGCTCTGCTCTCTGCCAGATTTCAGTTACTTCCCCCACTTCTCACAAGCAAATTGGGCCCTTCTAGTGCTGATTTCAGTGTGGGTGGGTTTCTGTACGTTCTAGGACCCAGTAGGTTTCCAACAAACTCTCCTGTGAGGCTGGGAGTTTCTCCCAGCACCTCAAACCCCACAGGTGTTTTCAATTGGTGTTTTGAGGCTATATTTCCCTGCGCTGGGACCCTGGGTTGCATAGTCTGTCTTGTTCCCCAGTTTTGTCTGGCTTATCTGCACGCAAATGTGGGACAGCCCACCACCTTGCACACCACACTGTGTTCCACAATCCCCTGCCTTGATAGGTCTGCCAGCTGCCACCCTGTGAGCCCGGGGTCTACCAGCCACCACTCTCCTGCAAGTCCTCTCTGCCCTGGTTGCTCGACTCTGCCCCTCCTACCAGTCTGGATGAATGTGTCTTCTTTAACTCCTTGGTTGTTGGACTTCCATACAGTTCAATTTTCCATCGGTACTAGTTATTTTTTGTTTTTAAATTGTTGTTGTCTTTCTTTTGGTTGTGTGAGGAGGCACAGTGTGTCTACCTACGCCTCCATCTTGGCCGGAAGTGCCATGTGGTTTTGGATTAAGAGCGAGAGCCTAGCTGAGCATGGACAACTGGGATGAGCCAGAATGTTAAAATGGGAATCCACCTAACTAAGCTACAGACTTCTATTTCTTTTCCTGAGAGATGGTACCTCTGATTGTCCTGGTTTGGCAAGGGGAGGCAGGACTGTGTATATTTATGGGTGTTTAGTTTTAAGGGACTTTGTGACTTAAAAATGAATTCTGCCATTATTCTGAACCTGTATAACTTCTGAATAAATAGTGCCTTTCCTTTTCATAAGACGGTGGCATTGAGTGTCATGTTTTTTTTTTGGTGGCAGGCAACAGAACCCAGGGGGTTCTGTACAAACTCTATTGTTGACCTTGCTCATTTACATGGTGGACACATGACCATGGGCTTTTAAGAATACTAGGAAAGCTTCCTGATTCAAATGCTCCCTTGTATGACCGTCTAAATTTCCAACATTAGCTGTCTCTTCCTTTGAAACATCCCTTGCTCAGGCTGGTCTGAAATTTTATTAGCTGGTTGTTTACTAAATCTTCTTCCTCTGGACAGGAGGGCCCCTGGTTAGTGCTACTGCGAGTGAATGAAGGCAGTGTAGAGAAACTATCCTTATTCACCGTTTTCTGAACAGTATCCACTCTGTGACCCTCTCTGACTATATCCTCTTTAGCAGTTTATACCTGAGGCTAGAAACCCCATTCCTGGGCTAGACCCACAGTTTGATTTAGGAACCTGACATCACAGACCTGTCCACCTCCAGACTGCAGCAGTTCTTCTGGGAGGATGGAGGGAGGCCCATAGGGAATCTCTATGTCCCTGAATCTACAAGATTCCCTGGAGGTCTGGGTTTGGGAGAAGTAGGGGAGCAGAGGGGCCTGCTGGCAAGAGTGAGCCAGCAGCCGTGTACAGGGGTGGCTCTCTGGTCCTCATGGGAGCAGACCTCCTTGGACCAGTGTAATAAGCCAATTTGTGCCTCTACTACCTTCCCCTAGAAAGGATTCATTGGAGTTGGTATAAAGGAATTAAGGCTTCAGCCTTCAAGGAGAAGGGCTCTTGGCTCTAAGTTCTGTGGCTTTATGACCACATTTCTATGCCCATGTGTCCATGTCGGCTGCTGTAGGCCCTGATTCACGGCAGCATGAGCTGCTGCCAACAGCCTCCCTAGAGTGGTAGGTATGGGGGCCATTTACCTGTGTCCTCTGGAGGACTCAAAAGCAGTACTTCAGAAGTGTGGGGTAGTGTGTGTAGGTCAGCAAGAAGAGATGCCCCAGAAATATCTGAGCCCATGTAGGAGTGGCAGTGGGTCTGGCCAAGATCCCAAAACCCAAGTAATATCAGTTCATACTCCCATTTCAAGCTCAGAGAGAACAGGCATCTTACCCACTGTCACACAGCATGTCAGCAGCAGAGCTGAGACTAGCTTGTGGCCTCCTGGTCTAAGACTCATCACTGATTGCTTCAACTACCCCCTGCAGTATCTTTTCCTCCTGCCTCCCAGTCCCAGGAGAGGGTCCTGCTGTTGGTGTAAGAATCTTCCCAAGAGCCTTTTGCATTTGGACAGGTTGGGTGGGAAGGTAGGATCTTATCTATGGCCCAAAGGGGGATTCTGACAAGTCTGGTCAGGTCATGTGTCACGGGCCATCAAGACTATCAGAAGGAGCTTCTTTGCATGAGGATCTTTTGCTATAGGAGAAGTGGAATGGCTTTTATAACCCTGCAAGAGAGCCACCTGGCATAGAAGGCTAGGGCAGAGGGGTGGTCTGGGTCTAAGTCGTTGTGATTGGCCCTTGAACAATTTTGGATGTGCATCCAAGACCTGTACTGAGAGGGATCATGGGACAAGAGCTTCACAGTGCAGCTGATGGGTCTTTGAGTCCTGGGTGAAACTGAGTTCCAGTGGGAAAAAAAGCCTTCACTGGTCTTCTCAGAGCTCAGCCCAGCTTTTTAGCATAGTGGAGATGGCAGGGAATCTGCTCTGTAACTTTGGAGGTGGGAATTTTGGTGGATGGTGAGAAACAGTCCTCAGGGGCACAAGACATCATAAGGGGGCTGGAGAAGAAGAATAATGTGGTGACAGTGGCTAACAGACTGATTTGCTAGTTTGTGTGAAACTCAGGAAATAGTGAAGGCTGCAGGCACTGGGGGTCCTGTGCTAGCCCTAGTGCCATCAGTGTCACTCTCACAGCCTGGCAGCTCCTTCTCTGTGTCTGCTGAGCCTGGGTCCAGTGCTGAAGCAAACACACCCACCGTAAGGAGTCTGGAGAAGGCAGTATTTAACCCTCCAAAAGGAGCTGCGTATGTGGGGAGGTCAGGCCTTAACATGGCCTGAGTGAAGGGGAGATCTTTTGCATAGGCCTTTTGAACTTGAGTCAGAAAGCCAGAGTCTGAACCCTGGGCTTTACTTACTAGCTCTGTGAAATAGGTCTGTCTGGTTTTTCCTGTGGTCAAGTGGACATGAATGTTCTCCTTCATTGATGGCTAAGAAATTAGTGAGTTTCTGTTCATTTGAAGGACTCTTGCTGGGACTTTGCCACTCTGAAGCTTGTTTCTGGTATGTCCCTCATAGGCCTGGGGCAGAGCAGGCAGTATCAGGGGTATGGACAGGATTGGCAGCTCTGCCTTTGCTTGGAAGGAGAGCTGCCAGTGCACCTTCTGCTCACCCCATCCCCAAGGGATGAGTCCTGTAGGTCAGCTGGCTCCCTCCTTTACTTCCTCCTTTATCAGACAGAAGCCCCAAGCCAGAAGTCTGACCAGATCCTGGGAGAAAAGTCAGTGGGAGGGTGAGAAGAGGGTGGGGAAGACTGACTGCTTTATACTACCCCACTCCAACCTGGCCTGCACTCACCAGGGCCACCCTGAGTCTCCTCAGGGCCTTGAAGCCAGGTTTCAGAGCCTGGTTCAGCATGTGTGATTAGCTTCAGAAAGACCTCAGTCTCCTTTTCTATAAGACAGTATATTATGCACTGCCTCCATTGTCCAGATGGGGACAGCGAGGCCCAGCCTGCTCTGCCCTGCCTTCTGGCAGTAATTAGCAGGAGGCAGAGCTTTTTGACATTTGAGCAGGACCGGTATGGGAATAGGGCAACAGCTGGCTCCTCCCTCAGGGCCCCAGGCCACAACAAGAATCTGCTCTGGTCACAGCTGCTTTCCATTGAACTGTCTTGGGCTGAGCTCAGGGTCTCAAGGTTGTGGATATTGCTTTCTGTTTATTTTCTGCCTGGCTTCTGCAGGCATTGTGGTTTCTACTTGGAAGGGCAGCAGTAAGAACTTAGAGGCCTGCTTTGGGGTCTGGCCTCTAAGGCCAGAATATGGGCCTGAATTCTACTGTGGAATATGGGCTCAGCTCTGCTTCCTCTAGCCATTGCTTCTACCTGAGCTGATTCGGAGTGAGTAGATGGCCAGATCCTCCAGGATGTGAGCCAGAGTAATCTTCTAGTCCAGGCTCCTCACCTTCTATTTCACACATGGGGAAACTGAGGACAGAGATGGGTAGGAATTTGTCCAAGGCCCCTCCTAGCTCATGGCAGACCTGGGACTGGACCTAAACCAACTGGTTTCCAGCTCAGGGAGCTAACTATCTATGGGGCTTGAAATCCCCTTATCCCTTCGGGTTTCAGTGGTATGGGGTACACACCCAGGGTCACCTGCAGCCCGGAGTTTTCAGTGACTTCACTCTGGAAGGGGCCTGGCCTTCCTTCTTCACTCTGCCCTGGCCATGGCCCAGGATCTGGGCAGAAGTGTTCCCTGGGTCCTCTCAGTGGCCTGGCTGCTGAAGGAGCACATCCCATGCCTGGGAACCTGACCTGCTACTGAGAAGGCTACAGCACTCCTCCCCAGGGCCTACCCCACTGTGCTATGTCCTGGAACCAGTGCTTGGATTTGAATTCTAGCTCCCTCTCCTTTGCTTTGGCTGAGCAACCCTAGGCAAATCATCCCAGCACACTGTGCCTCAGTCTATAAAATAGACTTATAATACCCCCACAGAGGATAATGGAAACGGAAGGGCTGTGTGAGCTATAGAGTGCACAGTGCGCACATGGGAGTTGAGGCCATTGGCCACAGACTTGCTCAAAGCAGCAGCTGGGAAAAGGCTGAGGTCCCTACTGCCCTAGACACCTTGCTGTGGGGCTGTGGTGTAACCCCAGGGAGTGTGGTGAAGGTGCTAAGACTGCCCTGGAGAATTCTTGCTAGGGGGATCCTCTCTAGGGAGTCTTGAGGCAGTGTATTGGGAAGAAGGGTGGCCTGGTGGGTGGTCCACTTTGCAACGCCCATCCTATTCCTACCACCTGGGTGACCCATCTCTCAGGGAAAAACCCTGACTTTTATTTATCTACAGGACAAAGGAAACAGAGCTGTCCTGCTGAGGTGGCTGTGAGAAGCTAAGAATGGAAAGTCATTATCCCCTAGTTTATCCTGCTGGGGAGTTTTGGTGGGTGAGAAGGAAGAGGAAGCCCACAGGCCCTTGAGGGGGGAGGTCTTGACAGCTCCAGTCCCTGGCATGGCTTTGCTAATAATCCCCCTTCCATGCCACCTACCTCTTTAGTCTATTTAAAGCCTTTTAAAAATATATTTATTTATTTTTAGAGAGAGGGGCAAGGAGGGAGAAAGATAGGGAAAGAAACATTGATGTGTGAGAAAAACATCCACTGGTTGCCATTTGCACTCCCCCATTTGGGCACCAGGCCCCATAACCCAAGCACGTGCCCTTACTGAAATTGAACCAGCAACCTTTTGGTTCAGAGGTGGTATTCAATCCACTTAGCCATAGCAACCAGGCCATTTAATGCCTTTTCTTTGCTGTTTTTTAAAATAATTTTCTTCAGCTCAGGCCCCCAGGGCCTCCTTAACAAAAGAGAAGCTCCCAGAGTCCAAGTCACAGCAGTCCCTGGACTTGGTGCTCCTGGCCCTGGCTGGGCTGTTCTCTAGAGGGGACAAAGCTTCAAGGTCAGGCTGATGCTGGTTGACCTTGAAAGCTACTCCTCCCTCCCCTGACATGCCTCCACTCTCCAACCAAGCTCAGCAAGCTCCATCACATCAAAAAGCTATTGGAAGCATTCATCTGGTTCTCTGCCACCGAGGTTCTGTGATCAATGTCAGCCTCTTGTTCAGAGAAGGGCCCCTGGAGAGCATGCCCTCAGGACCCAAAGCCTGAGAGCTCACCTGGCATCTTCCCATCCATCCACTCTCAATGAAGGACAGTGGGAGGAAGACAAAATTGAGTGGGGAGATTGTGCACTATACATTATATGTATGTGAAAGGCACCCCCTGCAGCTGTGCTGTGAGCAGGGTCAACAATTACACTTAGGTAGATGAATTCATTTAATCTTCACAGCAAGCCTATGAGGTAGAGCTATTATTAACCCCATTTTACAGCTGGGAAAATGAGGCACAGACAGGTTAAATAACTTGCCCAAAGCCACACAGCTGATAAGTGACAGGGCCAACAATTTTGGCTCCAGAACTCCTTCAATATCTGGTGATGGCTGGGCTGCTCTCTGGGGAGGGACAGGCTATATTTTCTCCTGAAGTCTTTACAGCAATCTTGAGAGAGAAATATAATCATGCTCATGTTATAAATTAAAGAAGAGGGCTCAGGAGCATTAAGATGTGTCTTCAGGGTCACACAGCTAGTAAGCAGATGAAGAGATGTTCAACCCAAGAACTCACAGGCTTCTACCTTACCTGCAGGAGTTTTCAACATCCACCTTCCCACTTTGCACAAGGCATAGTGCCTGGACAGCAGGTGGCAATCTTCTGGGCTGTGGCTTGCCCCCCTTTCACAGGCACAGAAAGCTTCTCCTGTCTGGGGACTAATGGAGTAGCCTGAACTCTGGGCCTCAGAAATCTGGGGCTTTGGCCTTGAGTTACTGTATAGCTGTAGACAAGCCCTTTCCCTCCCCAGGTCTGCATTTCCTTAGGTGAGGGGTCCGGGAGCTGGTGGATTAGATAGGTCAGATAATCTGAAATTTAGGGGTATGGCTGGGCTTCAAGCCCTTTATTGAATTCCAAACCAACTTCATTGCAGGCTCCCATGATGGGATCGTGGACTTCCAGAGCCTTTTGTCTGCTTGCTAATGGTTGTTAGCACTCCTGCAGGGCCTGGCAACCTCAAGGCCCTCAGAAACTTGACTCCACTGAAGGCAGTGGCTTCCTCCATCACCCCAGTCTGGCCCTGCCTCCCTGGGACCCATCACAAGCAGAGCTACGGGAAGGAGTAGCAGGGTAGGAGCAAGGTGGGTTGGTAGTTACCCAGAGGAGCTGAGAAGTCATGTTCTACACCCTACTGTGCTAGGTGTCCCAATGGTTCCTACATGAGGCTGTGATGAGCCCACAACTCCATCATTAGCAGGGTCTTCAGATTAACCTAATAACAGTTTTAATGCCAAGGCCAAGATGACCTGTTCCTCTCTCATCACTCTTCCCACCTCTTCACCTCCCATTCTTCTCCTGCTCACTCTGCTCCAGCCATACTAACTCTCTGCTATTCTCCAGCATACCAGGCCACTGCTGTCCAGGGCCTTTGCACTGGAGACCCTCCTTTGCTGTGCCCTTCCCTGGGGCCTGCATGGTGGGTTCTCTTCAGCTCCTACAGTTTTTGCTCTTGACTTTCACCTTTTTGTTTCTTAGATTTTTTTAAAAAATGATTGATTTTTAGAGAGAAAGAAAGAGGGAATCATTAATTTGTTATACCACTTATTTATGCATTCATTGGTTGATTCTTGTATGCGTCCTGACTGAAGATTGAATTGGACCCATGACCTTGGCATGTTGGGCAATGCTCTAACCATCTGAGCTACCCAGCCAAGGCCTTGACTTTCACCTTCTCACCAAGGCCTGGTCTGACCATTAAACTCCAAACCTTCCTCCTTACCCTCCTCATCCTCCTCACCCATTCTTTTCATTACCTTCTGGCACTTTATAATTGACTTATGTTGTTTTTCTTTTTGTCCTCAGAATATAAGCTTTTGTTTTGTTTAACATCCAACCCCTCCCCAGCACTTAGGACAATGCCTCAACGTAGTGTAGGTGTTCAATAAATATCCGTGGAATAAGCGAATGGATGAATGGATAGATTTTAGTACCTCTGAAAACAGAGTAACCATAAAGTTTGTTTAGGGCCATAGAATGGAGCCTCACAAGACAGAAGTTGGAGCCTCGCCTTGTTCTGTCCTTGCTGTGTGATCTTGAGCAGGTCCCTGGACTCCAGGAGCTCCAGCTGCTGTCTCTCACTGCAGGCCTGCTCTGTCCCCTCAGAGGACTGCAGCTTCCAAAGAGATGGCTTGTAGAAAAGAGCTTGGCAGCTGGCATGCCTATAGGACTGTCCTGCCATTTTCTGTCCCATTCAGCTTCCCACATCCTAGCTTTGTGACCTGGACACTTGACAGAGTCACCCAACCTCTCTAAGCCTCACTTTCTCTAAAATGAGGTCAATGCAGATTCAGCCCTGTGTGCAGGAGGTATTGGGCCTGGGACTTGGTGAATGCTCTGCAAAATTTCACTCAATTCAGATGTTGCTTGATAAACAGGAAGGAATGGCCTTCACCACTCAGCTTTGGGCCATCTGGCTGCCCAACCCTCCCTAATACAGGAGGGAGGAGCAACCAGAGCAGAGGGCAGCAGAACTGGCAGGAATCTTGGGGGTCAGAAGGATGGCTGGTGACCCCAGAGAGGACAGGAGCTTGTCCAAAGCTGTCCTCACTCTAAATTGGCCCTTTACTGAGCACCTGCTGGGGCTGGCCCTGATTCCATGTGTCTGTGCTATCCAGCTGCATTATCAGATCTCAGGCATCAGCATCCTGTGTAAAATCAGGATGGTTGTTGCCATGAGCTCATCCATGAATCCGTTTTCAGCAGCTGAGCCCTGAAGGGTGACACACAGGTCCTTCCACATTCACAATCAGATTAGAGATGGTGGACCCTCCTAGGGCTCATACATGTGGTTGGGAACAAGAACACAGATAGGGGAAACAGAAAGAGTGCCATTTAAGAAAATATTCTCTAGCTCAGAGTGGCCATGGAGCACACAGATCAAAGACATGCAAACCAGGATTTGAATTTGCTCTCATTGCCTCCAGAGTCCATGTCTTGTTCTAGTGGATGAAATACTGTCAGCTTTTTAATTCAGCATTAAGCAGCCGGCAGAATCCTGAGTCAGACAACCTCAGAGGACACAGATTATTGGAGAGCAAAGAAACCACTAGAAACATCCAGGGCAGTAAAAATAATTATAATAACAAAGGAATAATAGTAACTAACATTTTGGAAACACTTAATAGGGGCCAGCATTATGCTAAATAATTTTCATGTATTATCACATTTAAGCTCTGAAATACTTTGGGGGTATAAGTAGCAGTATACCTCTTAATTTTGTTTTTGGTATCCAGAAGTATATACCCATTTTTGAGAAGAGAGACTCAACGAGGTATGTGGCTTGTCCTCAGAGGTAATGTCCTACTGTGACTCCATCCTTCACAACCTGGGCCTTGTCCAGGCCTGTGACAACCTGGGCAGGTATCACCTAGATCTGGGCTAGGGCAGAGTGAATAGATAGCTTGTGGATAGGCATCACCTTGGATTATTCTACAAGAATTTCACTCCCTGTGTCCTCCCTGGGCCTTAGTTTCCCAAATTTGGTCTTCTGACCTCTAATATCCTCAAGTCTGTGATTCTTCCATTCCAGATGCTTAAGGCTGATTGAAAGGTTAGGCAGGTTAGGATCTCTGTAGGGGCAAAGAATGACTTGATAGAAAAGAGAAGGGCTGCTGGAGTAAGGGGCAGGGCACTGGCAAGGGCAAATGAGAAAAATACCCAGGTAGGAATATGGTCTTCCACAGGTGAGCCTTGATGCCAGGGAGAGTATGGGGGACAAGGGCCACCCTTCCTCCCAGCCCCACCCTCATCAAGCCCCAGGCAGCTGGAGGCCTCCTTCCCTAAAGGCCAGCATAATACCAAATCAATCAGGATAGCAAAGAAACCCATGCTTGGAGAAGAAACACTGGCTACATCACCCTTCTTTCTGGGCATCTTTGTGAACCAGGGAGTGGGGCTTTCAGTCATCTGGGAGATTTTCATCCCAGGCTGACACTAGAGCAGGAGAGGCAAGGGTGATTCCTCCTTTCTCTCCTCCATCTGTGCTGGGTGACAGTTCCTCCCTCCTCACCTCTCTCCTCCCCTTCCCTCCCCTTTCCACTTCCCCTCTTTTACAGCCCCCCGGGGTGCTATGTGGTTATTAGTTTAGATTCATTTATTATGGACTTAGTAATCTCACAGTCCTGGAACCTGGAAGCTTAAAGCACAAGATGTCTGGCAAAAGAAAATTCAATTGTTTTAATATAGAGACCTATTTTGCTACGGTCGAACTGGAGTCTCTTATTAACAATCTGATGGAATATCTAAACAGGAAGAGAGTCCCAAGGATGGGGCATCATCCATCACACACCAACATTGCTTTTGACATATTTATGGCTCCAATAAAATCTCCCATCTGGTATATTTTAAAATAAAATTGAAAATTCATCACTTTCTCCTAGTTGGTTTGTCATTCTACCCCGGAGGAGATGGCCAGCCTGAGATTAGAGGTAGCAGGCAGGTGGCAGAGGGGTTAGGCCAAGATCTGATTTAAATTTCAGTAACTTCCTCATTACAGCTGTCTGGGCTGGAAAATTACTTGGGGGAAGCAGGCTGTGTGCTTCTCTTATTTCTCTGGACATCCTGCTTGGCTCTCCCCACTGGGACCCACAGGCTTGGTTTGTTCATTCCCCTGGTTTACAAGGTCTAGGTGAACTAGATGTGGCAGAAAGCCTTGTCCAATGGAATAAGAGTACTCTAGGCCTGGGACTCAGCATCATCCATACTTGCTCCTCTGAAGCTCAGTGGACATCCTTGGGGATTGATTGCCAAGTGGTTCAAGAGGCCCCTGTGTTTATTAAGGTTCAGAGATCAAGATCATGGCTTAGATGCAGGTAGGAATCAAGGTTCAGTCTATAACCAGAATTAAAGTTCAGTCTAAAAGTGAGATCAATACTTAAAGTTAGACCAGGATCAAGGTTCAGTCTATAACCAAGGTAATGGCTCAGACTCTGGCTAAGATCAAGGTTCAGTTCACTAACAAAGACAGGGATCAGACTGCATCATTATATAAGTCAATTCATATCTCTGAGTTGTAGTTTCTTCATCAGTCAAGTGGGGTGGTAAGTATTACCTTTCCTGTTTCACAAGGCTATTTAGAGGATCAAGAAGATCTTTCACTTCTATAGCATTTCATAGTTTATAAAATGCCTGCACATGCTTTATTTCATTTTGTTCTCACAATAACCCCTATTTTAAAGACAAGAATATTATGAGAGAGGTTAAGAAGCTTTTCCAAGTTCACACAGCCAGAAAGTAGGGGTTAGGCCCAGCTCTTCCTGACTCCAATTAGTCCCTAGAACACAGTAGCACAAACAAGCTGTGATATGACTTCACTTGTCTACACAGTACTCATTTCCCTCTTTTTCTATGGTACCACAATGCTCCTTCTATTCTGGGGTGGGGGCAATGTGTCCATCTGAAAGGCTACATGTCCCAGCTTCCCTTGAAGCCAGAAGTGGCCAATGAGACATGAGCAATGAGAGTTGCTGGGAGGGACCCTGGGAAAGTTCTGTAATAGGGAGACAGAGGGAAAGCTCCACCTTTTCCCTTCCCTCTTCCTTGCTTCCCTACCCAGAATGTAGAAGACAGAACCCAGCAGCGTGGACCATGAGGTGACACTGAAGGTAGATAGAGAGCAGTGCTGAGGACCAAGCCGAAGGAGAGAAGGAGCTCCACAATGATGATACTCTGGGGTCACCAACCCTGGGCTGCTCACCTCCAGACATGGGAGAGTAAAAGACACAACTCATTTGTTTAGGCCGTTATTGTTGAGTCTCTAGTATCAGCAGGAAAGTGTAACTTCTACTTGATTCAAAATGTTACCCTGAATTTCCAACCAAGATGGAGGTGTAAGTAGACACACTGTGCCTCCTTGCAGAAACAAAAGAAGGAGAACAACAAATTTGCATGCTGATAAACTAGGAGGAACAACTGTGGGGCAAGACAGCCCTCGCAACCTAAGGTTCCAGCGAGGGGAAATAAAAAGCCTCAAAACCTCTGAGTGAAAAATCCTGTGGGGTTGTGGGAGTGAGAGAAACTCCCATCCTCACAGGAGAGTTCACTGGAGAGATCCACAGGGTCCTAGAACATACACAAACCCACCTACTTGGGAATCAGCACCAGAAGGGCCCAATTTGCTTGTGGATAGTGGAGGAAGTGCCTGAAAGCCAGTGGAGAGCTAAGTAAGTGGCATTGTTTCCTCTCAGACCCCTCCCCCACTGACAGCACCAAAACGCAGTGATGTGGGTTGTCCCTCCCTGGTGAACACCTAAGGCTCCACCCCTTACTGCCAAACAGACATGCTGAGACAAAAAAAAATATGGCCCAAATGAAAGAACAGATCAAAGCTCCAGAAAAAATACAACCAAGCAATGAAGAGACAAGCAAGGCAACCAAGCCAACCTATCAGATGCACAGTTCAAAACACTAGTAATCAGGATGCTCACAGAAATGGTTGAGTATGATTGCAAAATAGAGAAAAAATGAAGGCTATGAAAAGTGAAATAAAGGAAAATGTACAGGGAATGAACAGTGACGGGAAGGAAACCAGGACTCAAATCAATGGTTTGGAGCAGAAGGAAGAAATAAACATTCAACCAGAACAGAATGAAGAAACAAGAATTCAAAAACATGAGGAGACGCTGAGGAACCTCCAGGACAACTTGAAACATTCCAACATCTGAATCATAGTAGTGCCAGAAGGAGAAGAGGAAGAGCAACCAGTGGAAAACTTATTTGAACAAATAATAAAGGAGAACTTCCCCAATCTGGCAAAGTAAATAGTCTTCTAGAAAGTCCAGGACCTCAGGGAGTCCCAAAGAAGTTGGACCCAAGGAAGCACCCACCAAGGAACATCATAATTACATTACCCAAGATTTAAAATAAGGAGAGAACTTAAAAGCAACAAGAGAAAAGGAGATAGTTACCTACAAAGGAGTTCCCATTAGACTATCAGCTGATTTCTCAAAAGAAACCTTACATGCAAAAAAGGGCTGGAAAGAAGTATTTCAAGTCAAGAAAGGCAAAGACCTACATCCAAGATTATTCTATCCAGCAAAGCTTTCATTTAGAATAGAAGGGCAGATAAAGTACTTCTCAGATAAGGTCAAGTTAAAGGAGTTCATCATCACCAAGCCCTGATTATATGAAATGTTAAAGGGATTTATCTAAGAAAAAGATTAAAACTGTGAACAGTAAAATGACAACAAACTCTAACTATTAACAACCAAACCTAAAAAAAGACAAAAACAAACTAAGCAAACAACGGGAAGAGGAAGAGAATCATACAAAAGGAGGTCGCATGGAGGGTGATCAGCAGGGGAGTGGTAGGGGGAGCATGGGGGGTGAAGGTACAGGGAATAAGTAGCATAAACGGCAGGTAGAAAATAGACAGGGGGAAGCTAAGAATAGTGTAGGAAATATAGAAGCCAAAGAAATTATATGTACAACCCATGGACATGAACTGAAGGGGAGAAAGGTGGGTAGGAGGGGATGCACAGGGTGGCAGGGAATAAAAGGGGGAAATGGGACAACTGTAACAGCATAATCAATAATATATATTTTTATTGTATTTTATTGATTATGCTATTACAGTTGTCCCATTTCTCCCCTATCATTCCCCTCCACCCTGCACACCGCCTCCCACCCACATTCCCCCATTTATTTCATGTCCATGTGTCATAAGTTCTTTAGCTTCTACTTTTCCCACACTATTCTTGCCCTCCCCCTGTCTATTTTCTACCCACCATCTATGCTACTTATTCTCTGTACCTTTTCTCCCTCTCTCCTCCTCCCACTTCCCTGTTGCAAACCCTCCATGTGATCTACATTTCTGTGTTCCTGCTCCTGGTCTAGTTGTTTGATTAGTTTGCTTTTGTTTTAGGTGTGGTTGTTAATATCTGTGAGTTTGCTGTCTTTTTACTGTCATATTTTTTATCTTCTTTTTCTTAGATAAGTCCCTTTAACATTTCATACGATAAGGGCTTGGTGATGATGAACTCCTTTAACTTGACCTTATCTGAGAAGTGCTTTATCTTCCCTTCCATTCTAAATGACAGCTTTGCTGAATAAAGCAATCTTAGATGTAGGTCCTTGACTTTCATGACTTGGAATACTTCTTTCCATCCCCTTCTTGCCTGTAAGGTCTCTTTTAAGAAATCAGCTGACAGTCTGATGGGAACTACTTTGCAAGTAACTCATTTTGTCTTGCTGCTTTTAAGACTTGGGTAATGTACTTATGGTGTGCCTTGGTGTTCCTCCTTGGGTCCAACTTCTTTGGGACTCTGAGATTCCTGGACTTCCTGGAAGACTATTTCCTTTGCCAGATTGTGGAAGTTCTCCTTTACTATTTGTTTTTTTGTTTGTTTGTTTTTATTATTTATTTATTTATTAATATCTATGCATTTTTAAAATTTTAATTGTTGCTTTTCTACAGTTTTCTGTCTTCTACTCCCATCCCACCCCACTGCCCCAGCCCTCCCCAGCTCCCTTCCATTTGCCCCCCCCAGCTTTTGTCCATGTGTCTTTTATACTTGTTGCTCTAAACCTTCCCCTTTTCCCTTGAAATTCCTACCCCTCTCCTCTCTTGTTCTCAATTTCATTGTCTGTGGTTATATTATGCTTGTTTGTTTGTTCTATTGATTAGGTTCCTGTTAAAGGTGAGATCATATGGTATTTGTCTTTCACCTCCTGGCTTATTTCACTTAGCATAATGCTCTCCAGTTACATCCATGCTGTTGTGAAGGATAGGAGCTCCTTCTTTCTTTCTGCTGCATAGAATTCCATTGTGTAAATGTACCATACTTTTTGATACATTCATTGACTGATGGGCACCTAGGTTGCTTCCAACACTTGGCTATTGTAAATTGTGCTGCTATGAACATTGGGGTGCATAGGTTCTTTTGGATTGGTGTTTCAGGGTACCTAGGATATAATCCTAGCAGTGGAATTGTGGGGTCAAAAGGTAGATCCATTTTTAGTTTTCTTAGGAAATTCCATACTGCTTTCTATAGTGGTTGTACCAGTCTGAAATCCCACCAACAGTGCACTAGGGTCCCCTTTTCTCCACAACCTCTCCAACACTTGTTGTTTGTTGCTTTGTTTTTGATGGCCATTCTGACTGGTGTGAAGTGGTATCTCATTGTGGTTTTAATTTGCATCTCTCTGATAGCTAGCGATATCAAGCATCTTTTCATGTTTCTCTGGATCCTCTGTATGTCCTCCTTGGAGAAGTGTCTGTTCAAGTCCTTTGCCCATTTTTTAAATGGGTTGCTTGTCTTCTTAGAGTGGAGTCATGTAAGTTCTTTATATATTTTGGAGATTAAACCCTTGTCTGAGGTATCATTGGCAAATATGTTTTCCCATATAGTTGGTTCTCTTTTTATTTTAATACTGTTTTCTTTAGCTGTGCAGAAGCTTTTTATTTTAATGAGATCCCATTTGTTTATTATTTCCTTTATGTCCCTTGCTTTAGGGGACATATCAGTAAAAATGTTGCTGCATGAAATATCTGAGATTTTCCTGCCTACATTCTCCTCTAGGACTTTAATGGTGTCACAGCTTATATTTAAATCTTTTATCCACCTTGAATTTGTTTTTGTGTATGGTGTAAGTTGGTGTTCAAGTTTCATTTTTTTGCACATAGCTGTCCAGTTCTCCCAACACCACTTGTTGAAGAGACTACTTTTACTCCATTTTATGTTGCTGCCTCCTTTGTCAAATATTAATTGACTGTAGAGAATTGGGTTTATTTCTGGGCTCTCTGTTCTATTCCACTGGTCCATGTGCCTGTTTTTGTGCCAGTACCAGGCTGTTTTGATTACAGAGGCTTTGTAATACAATTTGGTGTCAGGTATTGTGATCCCTCCTACTTTACACTTCTTTCTCAAAATTGCTGCAGCTATTCGAGGTCATTTATGGTTCCATATAAATTTTTGAAGTGTTTGTTCTATGTCTGTGAAATATGCCATTGGTACTTTAATAGGTATTGCATTGAATTTGTAAATTTCTTTGGCTAGTATGGACATTTTGATGATGTTAATTCTTCTTATCCATGAACACAGTGTATGTTTCCATTTGTTTGTGTCTTCCTTGATTTCTTTCTTCAGTGTTGTGTAGTTTTCTGTGTACAGGTCTTTTACCTCCTTGGTTAGGTTTATTTCTAGGTATTTTATTTTTCTTTTTGCTATATTGAATGGGATTTTTTCTTGATTTCTGCTTCTGCTCTTTCATTGTTGGTATACAGAAATGCCTTTGATTTCTGGATATTGACTTTGTATCTGACTGTTTGGCCAAACTCATTTATTAGGTCGAGCAGCTTTTTGGCCAAGTCTATAGGATTCTCTATGTACACTATCATGTCATCTGCAAATAATGATAGTTTTGTTTCCTCCTTTCTGATTTGGATGCCTTTTATTTCCTTTTCTTGTCTAATTGCTGTGGCTAAGACTTCCAATACTATATTGAATAGAAGTGGTGAAAGTGGACAACCTTATCTTGTTCCTGATCTTAGTGGAAAAGATTTTAGTTTTTGCCTGTTGAGTATGATGTTGGCTGTAGGTCTCTCACATATGGCCTTTATTATGTTGAGGAATGCTCCCTCGATTCCCACTTTGCTGAGTGTTTTTATCATAAACGGGTGCTGTACCTTATCAAATGGTTTTTCTGCATCTATTGATATGATCATGTGATCTTTGTCTTTGCTTTTGTTTATGTGATGTATTACATTTACTGATTTGCAAATGTTGAACCAACCTTGCATCCCTGGGATGAATCCCACTTGGTCATGGTGTATGATCTTTTTAATGTATTGTTGGATGCGGTTTGCCAATATTTTGTTGAGGATTTTAGCATCTGTGTTCATCAGCAATATGGGCCTGAAGTTTTCTTTCTTTGTTATGTCTTTATCTGGCTTGGGGATTAGAATGATACTGGCTTCATAAAAAGAGTTTGGGAGACTTCCATCATTTTTGGATTTTTTTGAAAAGTTTGTGAAGGATAAGGGTTAGTTCTTCCTTTGTAAAATTCTCCTGTGAAACCATCTGGTCCAGGGCTTTTGTGTGTCGGGAGTTTTTTGATTACTGCTTGAATTTCATCTGCTGTTATTGGTCTGTTCAGGTTTTCTGCTTCTTCTTCATTGAGTTTCGGGAGATTATATTTTTCTAGAAACTTGTCCATTTCACCTAGGTTTTCAAATTTCTTGACATACAGTTCTTCATAGTAATTTCTTACAATCCTTTGTATTTCTGTGGTGTCAGTTGTAATCTCTCCTCTTTCATTTTTGAGTGTGTTTATTTGGGTCCCCTCTCTCTCTCTCGCTCTCTCTCTCTCTCTTTTTTTTTTTTTTTTTTTT
>PVKU01007658.1:0-34947 GCA_004027475.1 Anoura caudifer | reverse complement strand
AGGCGTAGGGTTAAGTTGTTTGTTTGAGATGTTTCTATCTTTTTTAGGTAGGCCTGTATGGCTACGAACTTCCCTCTGAGGACTGCCTTTGCTGTGTCCCATAAGTTTTGGGTTGTTGTAAGTTCATTTTCATTTGTTTCCAGAAACTTTTTGATCTCCTCCCTAATATTATTCTTGACCCAGTCATTGTTTAATAGCATGCTATTCAATCTCCATGATTTTGAGGATTTTGGGTTTTTCCCCTTGGGGTTGGTTTCTAGTTTCAGTCCCTTGTGGTCAGAGAAAATACTTGGTATGATTTCAATTTTCTTGAATTTGTTGAGGCTAGGTTTGTGTCCTATCATGTGGTCTGTCTTTGAAAATGTTCCACGTGCATTTGAAAAGAATGTGTGTTTAGTTTCTTTGGGATGAAGGGCTCTATATACATCAGTTAAGTCCATTTCATCTAGAGTGTTGTTCAATGCCACAATATCTTTGTTGATATTTTGTTTAGAAGATCTGCCCATTTTTGACAGTGGGGTGTTAAAATCCCCTACTATAATTGTGTTGCTGTCAATATCTTTCTTGAAGTCCTCAAAGATTTTCTTGATGTATTTAGGTGCTCCTATGTTGGGTGCATATATATTTACAATGTTTATGTCTTCCTGGTGGATTCTTCCCTTGAGTATTATAAAGTGACCTTCTGGGTCTCTCTTTATGGCTCTTCTTTTGAAGTCTATTTTGTCTGATATGAGTATTGCTACCCTACCTTTTTTTTTTCCTGTCCATTTGCTTGGAAAATTTGTTTCCAGCCCTTCACTTTGAGTCTGTGTAGGTCTTTTGTCCTGAGGTGGGTTTCTTGTAGGCAGCATATGTGTGGGTCATGCTTTCTTATCCATTCAGCTACTCTATGCCTTTTGATTGGAGTATTTAATCCATTTATGTTTAAGGTTATTATTGATAGGTACTTATTCATTGCCATTTTTGTACCGGTGTTCCTCTCTCCCTCTCTCTCTCTTTTCCTTTCTTTCCTTAAAGCAGTCCCTTTAGCATCTCTTGCAGGGCCTGTTTGCTGGAGTTGTATTCTTCTAGACCTCTTTTGTCTGGGAAGCTCTTTATTTGGCCTTCTATCTTAATTGAAAGCCTTGCTGGGTAAAGTAGTCTTGGTTGCAGGCCTTTAGTTCTCATTACTTGGGATATTTCTTGCCATTCTCTTCTAGCTTGGAGTGTTTCCATTGAGAAGTCAGCTGTCAGCCTTATTGGAGCCCCCTTGTACGTTACTTCCTTTTTCTCCCTTGCTGCCTTTAAGATTCTCTCTTTGTCTTGGAATTTTGCCATTTTAATTATGATGTGTCTTGAAGTGGGCCTCTTTGGGTTCCTCTTGATTGGAACTGTCTGCATTTCCCGGATTTGTGTGACTTTTTCTCTCATCAAATTAGGGAAGTTTTCCATCATTACTTGTTCAAATAGGTTTTCTATCCCTTTCTCTTCTTCTTCTCCTTCTGGTATCCCTATTATACGGATATTATTATGTTTCATATTGTCTTGTATTTCTCTGAATCCCTCTTCATTCTTTCTGAGCCTCTTTTCCTTCTCTTGCTCTTTCTGGATGTTTTTTTCTACTTGGTCCTCCAACTCACTGATCCAATCTTCTGCTTCATCAGTTCTTCTCTTCATTCCTTCCACTGTGTTCTGCACTTCAGAAATTGTATTTTTCATTTCCTCTTGGCCCTTGTTGATAGTTTCTATTTCCTTTTTCATGTTGATATAGTTTGCAGTGAGGTTCTCGTAGCTTCCCTGTAGTTTCTGGTAGCTCATTGAGAGCTCTTGGAGCTTCCTGACAACCATTGCTTTGAACTCAAAATCTGATAGCTGAGTTGCCTCCATTTCATTTAGCATTCTTTCTGGGGCTTCCTCCTTTTCTTTCATTTGGGGATTGTTTCTTTGTCTTCTCATTGTTTGTGAGGCTCTTCTTGTTAGGCTCAGGTTCTTAAATTGATTTGTTCTCATTCCCTGGGTTTATGGTGTGAACTTCTGTGGTAGAATACCTGTGAAATTCAGTGGTGCTATCTCCTTTGGGTATCCTGGTGTTCACTGCTTCCAGTGCCTCAGCTGTTGAAATGCCCCCTCTTTGGGACCAACTCTGGTCTTTCCACAGTTCCAGGGTTTTGTTTTGTTTTGTTTTGTTTTTGTCTCACTCATGGGTATTTAAAAAGAGAAAAGAGGAAGAAAAAAAGAAGAGAAGAAAAAAATGAAAAGAGAATAAAGAAAAAGAAAAGAAAAAAGAGAAAGGAAGAAGAGATAAGATTGGAAAAAAGGAAGAAGGAATAAAACAAAAAAGAAGTAATGAGAAGCAAAAGGAGTTGAGGGGTAAAAAAGATAAAAATAATGAAAAATTAATTTAAAAAAAAACACCAAAAATACCAACTCTTGCTGTTACAGATCTTGCCAAGCCAGTTTTTCTGGCCTTGCTGAATGCAATGGCCAAGGGGTGACTGAATTGTTTTTCTCTCTGTTCAGCACTCAGTTATCTTTGGGCACTGTCCTCAGAGCTAGCCCAGGGCCTCTCAGCACAGAGCCTCAGGTGTATCTTCTGAGGTGGCATCGCCTACCACGGTCGCACGCAAGCACTAATGATCTTTCAGCCTTCCATGCACAGGTGCTGAGTATCCTGCAAGCACAAATCCACCCCCATGCAGGTCGCACACCAGTGCCTAAGATCTCCCAGCAGTCCACACAGGTCCCCAATGACATGTGGGCACTGAGAGACCATAGAGCAGCTCCCTGATGGTGCGCAGGCACTGAGAGACTGCAGCACAGGTCCCCCGGTGGCACGCTGGCACCGATGGATCCCCGCACAGCTGTTCCCAATGGTGTATGGGCATCGACAGTCGCGCAAGCTCTGATGCACAGTCCTCCCAGGGCTGTGTGATCTTAACTCCTCTCTGTGAGATTTCAAGCAACCACGTTTATCCCAGTGCTGCCAAGACCTTGTTTCGCTGATCAGGGAGCGGTTGACCTGACTCCTTCCCTCCCTCCCTAGAGTCTTATGGCCAGCACTGGCCTGGGATCTCAGCCCCCACTCTGGTCTCCATGCTGCTGGAGTACTCTCCTTACCGTCTGGTTTTTCAAGGTCCACTGCAATTTTCGATTTCTTGTTTTCAAATATGCTGTGTTTCTGATGTCTGTTTGCTGTGCTCCACTGTAAATCAACCAGGTTTTTCTCCTGTGTGAAGGGGGAAGAGAAATGTGCTTCCTCTTACCATGCAGCCATCTTCTCTCATCTCCTTTATTATTTGTTCAGATAACTTTTCCACTTGTTGCTCTTCCTCTTTCCCTTCTGGCACCCCTATAATTTGGATGTTGGGATGTTTAAAGATGTCCTGGAGGTTCCCAAGCCTCTCCTCATTTTTTTGAGTTCTTGTTTCTTCATTCTTTTCTGTTTGGTTGTTTCTTTCTTCCTTCTGGTCCACCCCATTGATTTGAGTCCCAGTTTTCCTCCCATCTCTATTAGTTCCCTGTGCATTTTTCTTCATTTCACTTATTGTAGCCTTCATTTTTTCATCTAATTTGCAACCAAAATCAACCAATTCTGTGAACTTCCTAATCACCAGTGCTTTGAACTGTGGTTCTGATAGGTTATCTACCAGTGCTTTGAGCTGTGCATCTGATAGTTTAACTACCTCTTGGTCGCTTAGATGCATTAGCTCTGGGCACCGATGTGTTCTCCCATTTGAGCCATCCTTGGTTTTTTTTTTTTTCTTTTTCTTTCTTTTCTTTTCTTTTTTTTTTTTTGGTCTGGTCGCAGCTATTACTTAGTGATGGTTGGAGCCTTAGGTGTTCACCAGGGTGGGGCAGCCCAGTCATTGGGTTGTGATGCTGGATGTGGGGTCGGGGTCTGAGAGGGAACAATGGCGCTTGCTCCATGGTCTCTTGTGGATTCCAGTCCCTTCAGCGACTTTCCCCAAGCAAATTGGGCCCTCTGGTGCTGATTTCTGTGTGGGTAGGCCTGCACATGCTCCAGGACCCTGTGGGTCTCCCCAACGAACTCTCCTGTGAGGTTGGGACTCCCTCCTGGCACCTCAGCCTGTACAAGCATTTTCAATGGGTGCTTTTAGGCTTCACTTCCCGGAACTGGGACCCTGCATTGTGCAGTCTGTCTTGCTGCCTGTTTTTGCCTGGTTTATCTGTGCACAAATGTGTGTCTGCAGTCAGCTGCCTTGTGCACCCTGCTTGGCCTCCTCGAGTTCGGCAACCAGTGCCTGTGCGCCTGGGGTGGCTGCGCACCCAGGACCACCAGTCACCGTCTTCTCCCACCTCGACCCCTCCTCTGGCTGCTGACTCCACCCCTCTTACCAGTCTGGGTGTATCGTTGTCGGACTTCTGTGTAATTCAATTTTCTCTCTGTCTTGGTTGGGTTTGTTTTTTTTTTTTTTTGGTTCTGTATTTTTGTTGTCCTTAATCTTGGTTGTGAGAGGTGGTACAGAGTGTCCACCTACACTTCCATCTTGGCCGGAAGAGCTAAAATATATTTTTTTAAAGTACTCAAAAAAGGAAAAAAATGTTATCTTGAAAAAGAGTATGGGCAAATAGTCTTGATAAATATCAAGTTAAACAGAGTCCTTTTTGCATGACTTCCCAGAGCCTTTAAAGGCTAACTAATTTGGGGGACCTATCAAGCAGGGGATGTAGTATGCCACATTTTCCAACTTTGCTTGTCATAGAACCCATTTGCCATGGCACACTCTATGTGTGTTAGGTAGTAGGTACTGTGTGTGTGGTGTGAGGGTTTTGTGTGTGTGAGGTGTATAGGCTGTGTGTGTGAGTGTGTGTGTGTGAGATGTGTGGTGTATCAGTGTGTGGTTTTTGAGTATGTGAGTATGTGTGGGGGTGTATATGGTGTGTGGTGCTGGTGTGTGTAGGGTGTGTGTGAGGTTTGTGTGACTGTGAGAGGTATGTGGTATGTGTATTAGGTGTGAATATATGGTGTGAGGGTTTTGGGTGTATGAGGTGTGCATGGGGAGTGTGAGGTACTGTGGTATGTGCGAGATATATATGTGTGAGGATCTGTCTAAGTCAAATACTTACTTGCTGCAGTGGCCCACTTCTTATTTCTTTGTGGGCACCCATTACAAGATCTTGACACATTCTATCAATGCCATTTTAAGAGACTCAGAACACTATGGCAATAACAGAGGCACCTCCTGCCTGGCTTGGTAATTACTGCATTTCCTGTTGGGGGAACAACTGTGTAATACCTTGCAAAAGGGTGAAGTCTCCCACTTGTCTTAAATACTGTAAGTGTCTGCTTTGGAGAGCATTGCCATAATTGGGCAGTTAGTCGCCAGCCTGTGTCATGGAGGGAAAGTCAGGGAGCCACAATGTGACAATCTAGGTGGACAAAACTGGGGTAGGGGATGGTAGCTGGAGGCCAGAATCCCAGACTGAGGATGGGGTTCGAGGCCACCCCTTCCTCTACTCTGTTGTGGCTGAGTTCAGTCCATTCACCACACTTCAGTGTTTCTGTCTGTGTAATGGGGAATTGGATCAGGCTTCTAAAAACTTGTCCAGAATTTTAAGGTTATACTTTACAAGGAAATTGTAGGGAATTGAGAACCAAACTGAAAGACAACCAGCACCCTTTCTTGCCAGGAAATTGCTGGGAGTGGGAACTAAGCCTACTTCTTCTTTCTAGCCCCAGAACCTGAGCCTAGTGGCACTGAGTTGAAGGACCCAGCCCAGCCAGAGGGAAGGTATGGCTATAGGGTAAGATGGGGAGACAGGGCAGGGAGAGGAAAGGAGAGGTGGGGAAAACATGGGAGCCTGAGGCCCTATCAGAAAAAACATTCAATATCAAAACTTTAACAAGAGTCCCATAAATCAGGAAATGAATGCTGGACTCAAGAAGTGAAGGATCATTTAAATGGCAAATCCCCCTCTGCTTGCAAGGTCTTGTTTACAGAACATGGAGCTGAGTGCAAGTGGTCCCACACAGAAAACAGAAAACTTTTCTTAAACCATCTGAAGATTCAACTGCAATGCAGATGAAGCACCTTAGAAACAAGAATGAAAACAGGGGTTGATTTTCACAAAGGCCAATTCAGAGGCATACTTCCTCTCCAGCCCAGGGCACCTGCATCTGGGTGAGATGTGAGGTAAGTGCCCCAGCTGGGTGGCAGCCTACCCAGGTTCTGCTGAAGTCAAGTGGGTCTGCACACACACCTATATGTGAATTCACACCACATGTGTGTGCACATACACACATTTACTCAGATCTACAGCAGAGTAATTTTGGATTTATCATTATGTAAGGTTCAGTCTCTTCCAGGATCCAGATTGGAATCCAGACCCAGAAATTTAATTTACTCTGCATAGTTATTCAGTATATACTGTTGGATACCACCCTGCCTGGTTTCAGAAGCTGTAATCCCCCATGGCTAAGGCTGAGTAAAAAGGCCTTAAGGACATAAACCACTAAGGAGACAAAAACGTATCCTCTCTCTCATATCCCCCTGCATGGCCCAGGTGGATGACTGGTTAGCTAATGAAGAGTAAGACTCCTCAAGGGATGAACAACCTAAGACAAGCACAGTCACGAAGGGACTGTCGGAAGGACTTAGGGGACTATAGAAAAGGGGGATGGACCTTCACCCCTGGGCTTTGTCATAGCCTGAGTCCTCATTCTACCTGTAAAAAGTCTCCTAATCTCTTTGGCTGCTCTACTTCCCTTGCTTGACTTAAGCCTAAAACAATGCCGGAGGTGGGTGGAGCCCTGTGCTGGAACAGGCAGTTCCTGGGGGTAATCAGGCTTAAGAAAGAATGCATAAAATCCTGTGAAAACTGCTTTGCTAAGAATGCCCTCAATTTAAATGTTAAGGGTCCAAGCATAAAATGAGTTTGTTTTCCAAAGTTTTATAGCCCTTTGACATCACTCTATCTATCTGACCCTGACTCAGAATAAGCCCTTATAGTTCTTTGAATGTTATCTATTCCTTGCTCATCGCTGCCTGACAATGATTGATGAGCTTTACATATATGCCCTGTATTCCTATGCAAACTAAACCCAACAAAGGCCCAAGGAAAGAGGTATTTGAGGCCTTTCTCCTCTGGGAGACTGGTCAGCCTTTCCTCCCCAAGCAGATCATATCTTGGTAGACTTATTCTCATCTGCAGTGGCTGGGAGAGCTCTGCTGGACAAAGTTCCCCCACAATATACTGAGAACTAGGAGCTGAGGTTAGTATGATAACTAAGATGTAGCCACTCAAGGAACTCAGAGGCCAGTTGAAGAGATAAAGAAGTAAACACCTTAGAGAACACAACACTATGGGAGCACAAGAAATAATATCTAGCGCAGTCCTGGGAGATCAGGGAAGGCTTCCTGGAACAGATGGCATTTTGAAGCTGCATTATCCAATATGGTAGCCACTAGCCACAGGTGGCTATTTATGTTTAATTAATTTAAAGTAAAAATTTTGTCTTTATTTTTTTCAAATATTCTACTTATTTTATTTTATTGTCGAATTACAGTTATCTCCATTTTTCTCCAATTACTCTCCCCTGCTCTACCCACCCCCCACCTCCCACATTCAATCCTCGCCTCCCCCCTGTTGCCTTTGTCCATGGTTCCTTTATACATGTTCCTTGACTTGATCCTTCTCCTTCTTATCCCCATTATCCCCTCATGCCTCCTCTCTGGTCATTATCACTTTGTTCTTTATTTCCATGTCTCTGGTTCTATTTTGCTCACTTGTTTGCTTTGTTGATTAGGTTCCAATTATAGGTGAGATCATATGGTATTTCGCTTGGCTTATTTCACTTAGCGTAATGCTCTCCAGTTCCATCCATGCTGTCACAAAGGGTAGGAGATCTTTCTTTCTCTCTGCTGTGAAGTTTTCCATTGTGTAAATGTACCATAGTTTTTTGATCTACTCATTTACTGATGGGCACTTAGGTTGCCTCTGGCAGTTGGCTATTGTGAATTCTGCTGCTATGAACATTAGGGTACATAGGTTCTTTTGGATTGGTGTTTCAGGGTTCTTAGGGTATAATCCCAGCAATGGAATTACCAGGTCAAAAGGTATTTCCCTTTTTAGTTTTCTGAAGAAATTCCATACCCTTTTCCACAGTGGCTACACCAGTCTGCATTCCCACCAACAGTGCACTAAAGTTCGCTTTTCTCTACAGCCTCTCTGACATTTATTCTTTGTTGATTTGTTTATGATGGCCATTCTGACTGGTGTGAAGTGGTATCTCATTGTGGTTTTAATTTGCATTTCCCTGACAGCTAGTGATGCTGAGCATCTTTTCATATGTCTCTGGTCCCTCTGTATGTCCTCCTTGGAAAAGTGTCTGTTCAAGACTTTTGCCCATTTTTTAATTGGGTTTCTTGTCTTTCTGGAGTGGAGTCATGTGAGTTCTTTACATATTTTGGAGATGAAACCCTTGTCCAAGGTATCATTGGCAAATACATTCTCCCATACTGTTGGTTATCTTTTCATTTTAATGCTATTTTCTTTAGCTATGCAGAAACTTTTTAATTTGATGTAGTCCCATTTGTTTATTCTTTCCTTTATATCCCCTGCTTTAAGGAACATATCGATGAAAATATTGCTGTGTGGGATATCTGAGATGTTCCTTCCTATGTTTTCCTCTAGGACTTTTATGGTGTCACAACTTATATTTAAGTCTTTTATACATCTCAAGTTTATTTTTGTATACAGTGTAAGTTGGTGGTTGAGTTTCATTTTTTTGCATGTAGCTGTCCAGAACTCCCAACACCATTTGTTGAAGCTATTTTTACTCCATTTTATGCACCTGTCCCCTTTGTCAAATGTTAATTGATCATAGACACATGGATTTATTTCTGGGCTCACTAGTCTGTTCCATTGATCTATATGTCTGTTCCTATGCCAGTACCAGACTCTTTTGATTACTGTGGCCTTGTTATATGGTTTGATATCAGGTATTGTGATCCCTCCTACTTTGTTCTTCTTTCTCAAGTTGCTGCAGCTACTTGGGGTCATTTATAGTTCCATATAATTTTTTGATCTATTTGTTCTATGTTATTGGTAGTTTAATAGGGATTGCATTGAATCTATAGATTGCTTTGGGTAGTATGGACAATTTGATGTTAATTCTTCCAATACATGAATATGGTATATGCTTCCATTTATTTGTGTCTTCCTTAATTTCTTCAGTGTTATGTCATTTTCTGGGTACAAGGCTTTTATCTCCTTGGTTAAGTTTATTCCTAGGTATTTTATTTTTCTTGTTGCTATAGCAAATGGGATTTTTTTCCTGACTTCTCTTTCTGATATTTTGTTGTTGCTGTACAAAAATGCCCTCAATTTCTGAATATTGACTTTGTATCCCACTAATCTGCCAAATTCACTTATTAGGTCGAGTAATTTTTGGTGGAGTCTATAGGATTTTCTATATATACTATCATATCATCTGTAAACAATGACAGTTTTGAATCCTCCTTTCCAATTTGGATGCCTTTTATTTCTTTTTCTTATCTGATCACTGTGACTGGAACTTCCAATACTATGTTGAATAGAAGTGGTAAAGGCAGACCTCCTTGTCTTGTTCTTGATCTTAGTGGGAAAGCTTTCAGTTTTTGCCCATTGAGTATGATGCTGGCTGTAGGTTTCTCATATATGGCCTTTATCATGTTGAGGTATGCTCCCTTTACTCCCATGTTACTGAGTGTTTTTATCATAAATGGGTATTATACCTTATCAAATGCTTTTTGTCATCTATTGATATGGTCTTGTGATTTTTGTCTTTCTTTTTATTTATGTGATGTATTATGTTTACTGATTTGCAAATATTGTACCATCCTCACATCCCTGGGATGAATCCCACTCGATCATTGTGTATGATCTTTTTAATGTAATGCTGGATACAGTTTTCCAATATTATGTGAGGATTTTAGCATCTATATTCATCAGTGTTATAAGCCTGTAGTTTTCTTTCTTTGTTGTGTCTTTATCTGGTTTTGGAATTAGGATGATGCTGGCTTCATAAAAAGAGTTTGGGAGTCTTCCCTCTTCATGGATTTTTTGGAATAGTTTGAGAAGGATAAGGGTTAGCTGTTCCTTAAATATTTTGTAAAATTCTCCTGTGAAATTACTCAGTCCAGGGCTTTTGTGTGGTGAGAGTTTTTCTTATTACTGCTTTAATTTCTCTAGCTGTCATCGGTCTGTTCAAGCTTTCTGCTTCTTCTTCCTTCAGTTTTGGACGACTATATGTTCCTAGAAATGTATTGATTTCACCCAGGTTTTCAAATTTCTTGGCATGTAGTTGTTCATAATAATTTCTTACAATCCTTTGTATTTCTGTGGTATTGGTTGTAATTTCTCCTCTTTCATTTCTGATTTTATCTGTTTGGGTCTTCTCTCTTTTTCTCTTGATGAGTCTGGTTAAAGGCTTGTCAATTTTACCTTTTCAAAGAACAAGCTCATGGAGGTATTGGTCCTTTGAATTGTTCTTTTAGTCTCTATGTCATTTAAATCTGCTCTGATCTTGATTATTTCCTTCCTTCTACTCACTCTGGGCTTTGTTTCTTATTGTTCCTTCAGCTCTTTTAGATGTAGGGTTAGGTCATTTATTTGAAATGTTTTTAATCTTTTTTAGGTAAGCCTGTATTGCTATGTATTTCTCTGTCAGGACTGCCTCTGCTGTGTACTATAGGTTTGGACTGTTGTGTGGTCATTTTTGTTCATTTCCAGAAAATTTTTTATTTCTTCCTTGATCTCATTATTAACCTTAATCTCATTATTCATTATTTAATAGCATGTTATTCAGTCTATGTGAATTTGACTGTTTTTGAAGTTTTTCCTTGAGGTTGGTTTCTAGTTTCAGGTCCTTGTGATCTGACAAGATGCTTGACTTGATTTCAATTTTGTTGAATTTGCTGAGGCTTGTTTTGCATCCTATCATGTAGTCTATCTTTGAAAATGTTCCATGTGCATTTGAAAAGAATGCATACTTTACTTCTTTGGGATGAAAAGTTCTATATATATCAGTTAAGTTCATTTGATCTAGTGCATCATTCAGTGCCACAATATCCTCGTTGATATTTTGTTTGGAACATCTATCCATCATTAACAGTGGTGTGTTAAAATCACCTACTATAAGTGTGTTGCTGTCTCTGTCTTTGTTGAAGTCCTCCAAAATTTTCCTTATATATTTGGGTGCTTCTATGTTGGGTGCATAAATGTTTATAATGTTTATGTGTTCTTGATGTATTCTTCCCTTGAGTATTAGAAGTGTCCTTCTGTGTTTCTTTTTATGGCCTTTGTTTTGAAGTCTGTTTTGTCTGAAATAAGTATTGCTACTCCAGCTTTCCTTCCCTGTCTATTTCCTTGGAATATTTTTTTCCCAATCCTTCACTTTCAGTCTCTGTAGGTCTTTTGTAGGCAGCATATGTATAGGTCATCTTTTCTTATCTATTCAGCTACCCTGTGCCTTTTGATTGGAACATTTAATCCATTTACATTTAAGGTTATTGTAGATAGGTACTTATTCATTGACATTTTTTCCCTTTTATACCTGTATCCCTCTCTCTCTCTCTCTCTCTCTCTCTCTCTCTCTCTCTCTCTCTCTCTCACTATCACTCACTCACTCTTTTTCTTCATCTTCTTAAAGAAGTCTCTTTAGCTTATCTGGCAATGCTGGTTTGGTGGAGGTGTATTCTTTTAGCTTTCTTTTGTCTGGGAAACTCCTTATATCACCTTCCATTTTAATTGATAGCCTTGCTGGATAGAGTATTCTTGGTTGCAGGCCTTTGCTTTTTAATACTTGGAATATTTCTTGCCATTCTCTTCTGGCTTGTAGCATTTCTATTAAGAAGTCAGTGGCTAGCCTTATTGGAGCACCCTTGTATGTTATTTCCTGTTTCTCCCTTGCTGCCTTTAAGATTCTCTCTTTGTGAATTGTGTTATTTAATCATGATGTGTCTTGGAGTGGGCCTCTTTGGGTTAATCTTCATTGGGATCATCTTTGCTTCCTGGATTTGTGTGACTTTTTCTCTCACCAATTTAGGGAAGTTTTTCGTCATTACTTTTTCACACAGGTTTCTAACACTTGCTCCTCTTCTTTTCCTTCTGGTATCCCTATTATATGGATATTACTACATTCCGTGTTGTCCTTCAGTTCCTTTAATCCTTCTTCATTCTTCTGTAGTCTTCTTTCCTTTTCTTGCTCTTTCTGGAAATTTTTTTGTACCTTATCCTCCAGCTTGCTGATTCAATCCTCTGCTTCATCGAGCCTGCTTTTGATTCTTTCCACTGTGTTCTTCAATTCAGAAATTGTATTCTTCACTTCCTTCTGGCTCTTCTTGATAGTATCTATGTCCTTTTTCACACTGATGTAATTCGCAGTAATTTCCTTGTAGCTTTCCATAGTTTTTTGTAATTCTGACTGAGCTCATTGAGCTTCCTTATTACCATTGTTTCAAACCCAATATCTGATAGTTTACTTGCTTCTGTTTCATTTGGTACTCTTCCTGGGGATCCATCCTTTCCTTTCAATTGAGGTTATTTCTTTGTCTTCCCATATGGGGGGATACTCTTCTTGTTCGTGTTTCTAAAATTGATCTGTTTTGACTCCCTGTCTTTGTGGTGTGAACTTCTATGGTAGGATACCTGTGTGATTCAGTGGTTCAGTCTCCTTGATCTCCTGAACTTGGTGCTCTTGGGATGCCCTTTATGCTGTTTGTGTTGACTTTTTGCATATAATTGGGTTTTGATCGTTGTTGGATTGTTCTTTGGTGGGTCCATCCCTTCAGGTGGTTGACTGAGGGTCACTCTACCCACCACATCTTGTATGCTGTTGTACAAGTGCTGCCAGAACAAAACCACAAAGCCCAGGAAACAAACCCACACCTGCAAAAACAACTCCCACCTGCAATCTCACTATGAATAGCAAATGAACCAGTATTAGTAAGTGTGTAAAGAAATTAAGACTATTATAAGAAAGGAGAGCAAATATGAGATGACCTACTGAAAGAAAAATGATTTTGTGAGGGTAGAGGGAAGAGCACTGATAAGAATAGGGAATCTGAGCAATGTGAAGAGAGAAAATAAAGTGTACATCATAAATGAACAGGGAATGAAGAAGGCGGTATGGAGTAAGAGAAAGGAAGTGTATAGTAGTAAGTTTAAACAGAAATTAAAATAAAATAAAATGAAGTGAGATAGAGAAAGAAAAAATGGAAAAAGTAAATAAATAATAATAAAATAGGAACCAAATTGGAGAAAAAGATCCACCACCACCACAGCACTATCAATAACAAATGATCTAAAATTAAGATAGGTGCGATGGGAATAAGAGGGGGAAAAGAAAGAAAGAAAAGGTTAAGAGATGTCTAGAGGAAAGATAAGTGATTTTGAGATGATAGAGGGAGAGGGAATGCTAAGAGTGAGGAATGGAAACCAGGGTAAACAGGGAAAATTAAAATTTAAAATAAAAACAAAGAGTAAAGAAAAAAGGAAATAAAAGAGCAAGATGAAATAAAAAAAGTTAAGATGGCAAAATTAAAATTTCAGACAGAAAAAAGTAGGATCGGGAACAGTAATATTTGAGATTTGAAATACAGAATTATGGAAGATATAGAGATAAAATTGAAAAAATGCAACAACTAGTCCTCTATCCACAACCAATGAGCAAAGATTGCTAAAGGTAGAGAGAGACCATGGGTATTTTAAGAGCAGGGAAAAAGAATGTGAGATGACCATTGACAGGAAAATTGGATTTGAGAGGCTTGAGAGGGGAGAAATAGTAAGAGTGTGGAATGGAAACAAGTTGTAGCAAGAGAGAAAAAAATTTTAAATGGAAATAATAAGAGGAAAGAAGAAGGTAAAATGGAATAAGAGAAGGAAGGGGAAAAGTACGTGACTTGAGGTAAACTGTTGTATAAAATGTAGTAACTTAATGGACAAGAAATGAATGTTAAAAAGCTATGCAGGAAAGAAAATATTGCAAATCTTGGAAAAGACCATGGTGGATTTCATCTCAGTACTATCTAGTATTTAGCACTGTTTTTTCTTTCTGGATTTGCCTCTGGTGATGTCAAATGGAGACCCCATCTGACATTAAGCAACCTGTTAGATACTACCAAGGATCTGGTCTATCTGTGGCCTACTCCTTCAGTTGTTAATCTAGCCACTCTGCACTCAGCAGTCAGGCTTAAGCACCACAGGGCAGGGCAGGATCCCTCCTGGGATGGGGGCTGTTATTTCCTCTCAGGCTGCTGCCACTAGGAAGGGAGTGATCTGTCTGAGCAAGATGGCTGTTGCAGCATGGGGGATGACGAAGCACCAGGATCCTGGTAGCTACTCTCTCTCTCTCTCTCAGTTCTCTCCCCAAAGCTTCTGTCTCCAGTCTCTCCTCAAGTCTCTCCTCTCTAATCCACTCTGCCCTCCCCTTTGCCAGAGCCCAGGGTAAGTGGCTGCAAACAAAAATTTATTCATTGGCCCTTTAAATGGCTCTTTGTGTCCCTAGCCAGCCATCTCTGACAGATAGCAACCCTGCCACTTTTCGCAGCTGGATGTTATCTGTGTATATTTTTTTTATCTAGTGCTCTAGGCTGGGGAGCCCAGCTTAGGATTTAGACCCCACACTTCTCAGGGGGATCCAATCAGTCATTTAAATATCTGTCCTGTGCTTCCACTGTCACCTGTGGGAAAACAGCCAGCCCTCTTGTGGCTCCACCACACTCCCTACCAGTCACATTGTGCTGAAGTTGATTCTTCTGTCTGTCCATGGTTATAAGTCTTCTTTCTCACTATTGTTCAGTTGTTTATTCTAGGTGATTTCTCCAAAATTTAGTTGTAATTCCAGATTGTCCCTGGCAGGAGGTTAGTATAACTTCCACTCATTCCTCTGCCATCTTGGATCCCCTAAATTAAATAAAATTTAAAAGTATTTGCCTGGTAGCATCATTGGTGAAAGTGGGGTTCTTGTAGTATCAAAAGGAAAAGAATTTCCTGAGATCTGCATGGGAGAATGGGGCTCTGTGGTATGGTTTATTGATGATGTACAATTAATGGGGTTCTCTTTCTGACTTCCCAATGTCCTATCATCATCCATCTCACCATGGAAAAGGTCCAATCTTATCTTCAGTGGGGCCAGGATAAAGGCCACACTGCCTAGGGTTTATGCTCCATATTAAAGTACAATCCAGTCCAACATCTGGCTAGCTTAGCATGTATTTCCAGCTACAGTTCTTTACTGCACTGCAGTATTCAGGCTCACACTGAAGCCTATGTTGAGTCTGCAGGCCATGGGCCACATAGCTGCTAAAGTCACATGGCTATGGGGAGAGGATGCATGAGTACATGGGACAAGTTCAGGTCCCTAGCCAGAGAGAGAGAGAGAGAGAGAGAGAGAGAGAGAGAGAGAGAGAGAGAGAGAGAGAGAGACTTCTTTGTTTCCCTGGGATTATATATCTCAGGTTTGGAAAAGATCAGAAGCTTTTCCAAAATGACCAATGACTTTTCCAGGATTTTGCAGGCTTTGGATGGGTTTACACCCCTATGGCACTGTACCCAACAATCCAGCACAGTGGGGGCGGGCAGTGGAGAGTGTTAATCCCCTTGGTGGAGCAATGTGGTAATCACCTGGGGTGTGAAGCTGTAGCTTTCTGGCTAGCAAATAGGCTTATGCTCCTCATTTTATTAAACTCAACATCTAAGTCCTTTTCCTCTCCTTTTCTATTAATAATTACTTAAATACCAATGGTAACAGTAGCACTCACCACATTTCAAGTGACTACCATATTGGACATTTTCATTGTCACAGAGAGTTCCATCAGACATGGTTATGGGGATGAACAGACCCCCCCCCCCCCAGGCAAAGGCCATGGAGATGTGTTCCAATTCCAGGGAGTAGCTTGTCCAGGGGATTAGAGCCCTGAGCTCTGATGTGAGGAGGAAGGGAAGGTGGCAGCTGAAGCTGGACAGGAGGGAAGAACTCAAATGGTAGCTGATGACCACATGTATTGTCAAGGAGCTGGGACTTTGTCCTGAACACTGGGGAAGCCTTGGAAGCTTTGAGTTGGGAATAGCAAGGTCAGCCTTTCATGTTGGAAGGGCTTGCTTAGGGAATGGGCTGGAGGAGAGCCAACCTGGAGATCTGGAACCAATGGGGAGAGAGCAGTTGCCAGCATTCAGATGAGAGCAGAGGTGGAGAGCAAGGGGCTAACCTAGTAGTTAAACTGGGAGGACCTGGAATTGGATTGGTTCTGGACTCCAGAGAGAGGGGCTCTGGTTCCAGAGACAGGGTGGCTAGGGCTGCCCGTTGTGGAGAGGAGAAGGAACCTGGAGAAAGAACTCAGTTTGGGCTGTTCCCAGTGTAAGAACAGGTGGTGGCCTCTGCACCTGGCAGGTAGGTGAGGGCACCTGGTCCATTGGGGAAGTTGGAGCTGGAAATACTTACTGAGTGCTTGTCAGCAAATATGAGGAGGGCCCCCCCAAAACCAGAATTATCTTGTGGAGTCCAGCTCCCTTGTAGTATAGGCTTCCACTTCTAGGTGAGTGTTCTAGGAACCTGTCTGTATCAATGTACCAGCAGGGGTTATTGTGAGAGGCTGTGTTTGGCTTCAATGAATGTTTTTTGAAGATTCTTTCAACATGTTGGCCCATTTCATGATGGGTGATTTATGAGCACATATGCCCACGTTGTTCTGAGCGTTCAGCAGTTTTTGACCAAAAACAGCATGACCCTATGCCACCCCACTCTCTATTCAACTGATCTTACCCCAAGTGACTCAGGGAAATATTTTGCCTATGTGGAAAAGGTGAAACAAAAAAATGGCAAAAGCAGTATATGACATCAAAATTGATAAGTCCAAAAACTGTTTTGAGCAGTAGAAAAAATGTCTCAATAGGTATATTGCATAAAATGGAGAGTACTTTGAAGATAACTCAAGTTTAAACATGTAAGAATAAATACACAATTTTTAATAAATAAATTCTGGTTTTTGGGGGGTCCTCCCTTGTAGATGGGTATACGAGAACTACAAGGAGCTGAGATCCCAGGCGAATCCCCAGTAAGACATTAGAGCTCTGGGAAGCACAGGCAAGTTAGTGGACAAGAGAGGGGAAGGAGCTGAAGTGCCAGAGAAGAGTAAGGGAGACTAGGTATCCCTTTGGAGGTGCTCATGTGGTTACGGTTCTGTCCCTTGGGGTGTGGGAGCTGTAGCTCTCAATGTAGGCAGGGTTCCTGGAGGAGATAGGGCAGTATCTGGGCACCAAGGAGACTGGATTTAGAGAGGATGGGAACTGCTGACAGCAATGACAAAGAGGCAGTGGGTTACTTATATTTTCCAAAGGTGGCCAAAATAATCTCCCTACCCCCAGGCTCTTCTACAGTGTGACCTGGCCACCTGCTCCTGGAGGTGTGTGTCTGTCTCTCTTCTTAAACCTGGGCAAGCTTCTAACTACTTTGACCACTGGAGTACAGTGTAAGTGGCTCTCTGGAACCCCTGCATCTGTATCTGGTTCTCCTGGATAGAGGCTGAGAAGAGAGGGGCAGGCTGGTGGTACAACAGGGCCTAGGGGCTGAGCAATGCTGCCAGTGCTGGATTAGGCATTCTTCCCTAGCTCTGCTCCAGCCCCAGCCTTCACAATTGCTTTGAGCTCTGGAGTTCCAGCCAAACTGTAGTCCTAGAGCCTGAGTGTGATTGTAAGGAGCTTACAAATGCAGCAGACCCAGCCCTCCCCACTCCTATTCCCACTCCAGATACCTGCCTCAGGGCAGGGGTCAGATCAGCCACCAAAGAGCTCCCACCAGGGTTTTCACACACATACCCAGGTCTCCTGGAGTCCTTGCTCCATGGGCAACCTCCAAGGTAAGAACCCTTACCTCCAAGCCCTTGACACCATGGATGTACCTCCTGGACCCCAGCAGCTTTCTCCTGCAGTCTTCCTCAGCATCTGCTTCCTTCTTTGAATGCATTGCTATTGTCCCTAGCACCTGAGCTCCTTCCCCATCCTGGTCCTCCCCCTTCCTTTCTCTCTTCCTTTCCCTCTCCTACTCCTGCTTCCTCATTTCCATCCATTCCCTCTCCCCTACCTGTGGAGACAGTGCCAAGGGCTAGAAGGCTTCCCTCAAACCCACATGCCAGTTGGGTGATTCAGACAAGCCTCCTGCCCTTTCTGGGTTGCAAATCAGCTGATGATCACAGTCAGTACTTTCTGCCTGCCTGAGGGACTGGATACTGCAGGCTCTGGGACCCACCTCATGTCCTAGAGGACTCTCAGTCAGGAATCTCAGGACACTCCAGGCAAAGAGCTAACAGCTGGTACTGAGAAAAGAGTAGACTAAGGAGCACATAGGAGTTTCTCCCCATCAGAGCTGTTTGAGGTGGTGACTTAGTGGAGCTGGAGGTGGACAAAGAGAGGCCTTGCCAGTGATGGGGTGTTGCTGCTGATATAGTACAGAACAGTGAGGGCCCTGTAGCCCCAACCCAGGCAAGCTGGAGCAGGAACTTGGGGAGGGCTTGGCCTTTGTCTCCCCTCACTTTCCTTGTTATCCTCATTTCCCCCCAAGCCCCTGAATTCCCAAAACCCTTTGGCAAAACCCTACTTGTACCCTACCCACCAGAGGCTCCACCTTTCCCAGCTGGGCCCTGAGAGGGTGGACAATAAATACTAAAGAGGAGTTCTCAGGTATATCATCAACCCACAGGGCAAGCCCAGCAGAGTTGTTTCTAAGGGGACACAAATAGGAGCCCAGCAGGGCAAGGCAATATGTACCCAACCATCCCCACTCCCATAGCCTTTTAATACTCAACCCTCTCCCAGACTCCTCAGCTCACACTCATGGCTGATCTCTAATCCTGGATCCCTTCATTGGTCTTCTGCCATGGTCTATATAACCTGTGGTCCAGCTTTGCCAAACTTGCCAGCTCCACAGCCTATTTTTACTCTTCTCTCCTTGCCTGGATCTCTCTTCTCTTCCTCTTCACTCCAATTCTGCTCAGAAGTCACCTCCTTCAGGAAGTCTTCCCTGACTGCCCAGGCTGCATTGAGTGCCTCTGCTAGCTCCCCAGCCTCTCTGCCATCCTGTCCACAGCTCACTTTGTCCACTGAGTGGCTACCATCTATTTGCACATCTTCTCCTGAGTGAGTTCTTCAGGGGAGAGACTCTGTGATAAGTGAGGTAATCACTGCAGCAAAACCCTTGCCTCCCTTTGGGGTTCAGTGCTCTTTATCTGTAACACAATGGGAACAAGGCAGTGGTCTTTGGGGACACTTTTGGTTGGTAAGGGTGACTAAGTCTAGGCCGTTAGAAGGAAACAGAGAACAGTCTGGATCATCTTTGCCAGCTCAAGCCCCCACCTCCCACTCACTCTGAGTTTCAGCATTGAGGCTTAGGGACTTGGTTGTGAGGACCAAGTACTCACTATGTCCTAGATAGGTCCTGACCCTCTCTGAAGCCTCAGTCCCTCCTGTGTTAAATGGGGAGAATAATCATTGTGACCTGTCTATTCAGACTGCCTTGAGGCCTTGGGCAGGGTCCAGACCAGAACTCTCCGTCAGGACTATCCAGAACCCAAGTTGGCTAAGGCACCATCTGGGCTAGGCTGCTGCCCTATGGGCTCAGGGGTCCCTGGCATTCTGCTGCCCTCCATTCTGCTGCCCGCCAGAGGCCTCTGGGCGCTTAGAACTCGTTAGTTTCTGGTTAATTCAACTGGCATCTGCCCCACCCTAGAACAGAAAGAGATGCTGAAATCCTGAAAGCAAGAGGTAAATGAAGCAATCCAGGGGCAGTGCCTGGACCAAAATCTGTGCCTCTTGGCTCTCAGCACTTCCAAGTTCAGGGTGGTGCTTGTCCTCTTTCATCACACTGCCAGGAGAAAGAGCTGCTCCCTCACCTGCCAGACCTGCCTCACCTGGGGGCCACCTGCATAGTGGGCCCCATCCTGCTGACTACTCTCAGCACTGGCCTCCACTGCTCTTCTAAGAAATGTGCCCCTTGACTCCCCAGGGGCCCTTTTTGATTGAAGGCCTAGTAACAGGGGTTAGGAGGGGGTGCCTAATCCCCCTACCTCCTTGATTAATCAAATAATTAAAATAATGGCCTAGGTCATGATAGATAGATGGAACAGAGCTAATTACCCTGGAGATTAAAATGACAGTTTCTGTTTAAAAAGGCTGCAAATGAGTTCATTATTTCCTTTGCTCACCTCTCTAACCTTGTTACCCTTCTAAATGAATAGCAATATCGATCTTGGAACTGCTTTTGGTGTTATACCACCCGAGCAGGTTTAATTAGTGTTTGGAAATGCTGCATCACCTCTTCCTCTGATGGAGGAAATTAGCCTTGGGTTTTACTTACATTTTACAGCCCTGTCCTCCACACAGACAGAAGAGCTGGAACTTGATGCAGCAATGCTAAATGCTCCTTACCTTTCACCCTAGCTCCCAGCTCCTTCCCCATCCACAGCAGCGGTGATCAACTCCTTAACTCTCACATCCCAGGAAGATGTGTCAGGAAGTCCATTGAGGTCAGCTAGTTTAGCCTCTCTGGTCACAACTGGAGGCTGGGGGCTCAAATACAACAAGGAAGGGCCTTGTATTGTCCGGCAAGGTGGGGGCAGGTCTGAGACCAGAAACTGTCCTTGATTCCCAGTTCCACACCTGGATGGCTCTCTGGCTGAATAAATATTTCTTCTCCAGGTCCCTAAGAAGCTACCCCCAATTTCAATTCCCTCCTGCTTCAACTTTCCTTAGGGCCACATGGAGCAAAGGCTGTTAGGTAAAGACAGGAGGAGGGGCATACACTAGGATCTCTACCCTGGATCTGTTGCCCATATACAGTGAGCTTGAACTGGTCTGCCTCTTGTTGAGCCTGGGCCTCTCTGAATTTGATAATCTGTTTTATGTCATTCCTTCACATACCCCCATTGTGAATCTTCAAGGGCAGGTGGTTATGAGGCAGGCACAGGGTAGAGTGTGCAGACCAGACATGGTCCATGGATCCAGAACTGGTGGATCTGCTCCCTCTTATTTAAAATAAAACCTTTCTTTGACTTTGGTTCCCCTCTGCCATAGCCAGACCTGTCCCCAGTTCACCTTCTTGAAGCAGTTGCCTATACTCACTGCTCCTACTCCCTCACTGCGCTTACTTTCTTCCCAGTAAAGCAATTCTCATTGACCCACTGGACTCTGAACCGCCAACCCCTACGAACACTGTTGGAATGGTCTGTGATACTGGACCTGCCTTAAAGCCTCCTCTCTTCCCTCAGCTTCCATGATGCACTATCTCTGGCCTTCCCTGACCCATCCAACCTCATTTTCTTTTAAAGTTATCACCCCCTCCTGTCCCTTATGTGACTCGGGGTTGTGTTGGGTGCCATCTTTCCTTCTCACTTCATGTCCTCTGGTGAGCCCACATCTCTTTTGGGTTTAGCCCAGGCCTCACACTTGAGCTCTAGATCCGGCCAGGGAGTGACATGATCAGATTTATATGTTAGAAAGGCTGCCTTGGCTATAGTTGGGAGAGGGCCGCAGAGGAGACAGGGAAATCTGTGAAATAGCTGTTAAGTCTGAGCAAGGCCTGTGACAGAGGGGATTGAGAGGAAGAAGTGATCCACAGGGTGGGAGGCTTTGGGGAATGATTTCCTGGGGTAACTCCAGGATAATAACCAATTTTTGTCAGTCACTAAACCACTAGATGCCTTTAACTGACACTGGTATCAGGGAGAATCAGGCTATGAGGAGTGTTCCGTTTGTAGGTTGAGTTTCTGAGGAACATTCAGAAAAGAAAGGGAGACTCAAGGAAGATGTGTGACTTACCCAAATTTCTACAACCAGGTGGTAACCCTGCAACTCAAGACACAAGTTTTCAGTGCTGCAAGGATTGTGGTAATGACTGCATCCCCAAAAGCATAGTTTTCTCTTTGTTGTGATGCTCGCTATTACAGGCAAGACAAGCAATGAGGTTGTGGGAGAATGGCAAGCACTGCATTCAAGACACTGAGGGCATTAGGAACCTGATTTACCAGTGATATCTGAGAACATGGCCACATGACTACATTATCAAACAAAAAAAAATGAAGATTGAGATGAGACACGTCAGACTGATCCACCTCTACACATAGACCAAACCCCAACCCTGCTCACACTGAGCCCCGACCCTGCTTATAGTGTACATTGAGAACTGATCCTTGTTCATGTGTGGGAGCGGGTGTTGTTCTCTTTTGTTCCCATTCCCCATGCTCTCTGTGAGGTGGGAGCAAGAGAGGGAGTTCAATAGCAGTGGGAAGGGTAGGCTTGTAGCAATGAAGGCATGATTCAATCCCCTTCAGTGTGCAGGCTCAGACAATCTCAGGTTTTGGGGGGCTTCATGGCTTATGTTTGACTACTGGATTTTCTGGTGACACAGTTGAAGATGCTAAAGGACTCAAAGTCACCCTAAAGGAGCTAGTGGCAAGGTCTTTGCTGTCACTGCTGTGACATTGGGGTCTCATAGTCCTGATAAACTGTCCTGTTGCCTCAGGCTCTCTGAATCCTCAGGACAGAATGGCCTTGGAATGGAGCTCTTTCCAGCCCTGATGTGCTGCTGTTCCCTGGCCTGCTATGACCCACTCAGCTCAACTTGGTCCACTGGACATAGATAAAACTGTATGTTCCTTTGGTAAATCCAGCATGGTGATTAAGAGTTCCAGGTTCTGGAGCCAGACTGCCTAGAATTCAAATCCTGGGACTGCCCTTCTCATCTGTGTGTTCCTGGGCAAGTTACTTCACCTCCCTGTACCCCAGTCTCCTCATCTGTGAAATGCACCAATTATATCATATTCTGCTATGTATAACATGCTTCTGTGTATAATGAGCACCCATGTTTTTGGCCCAAACTTTCATGGAAAAAAACTTTCATTTTAATTCTTTAATTCAATTATTTATTTATTTATTTATATTTAGATACTTGGTTTTTGTATTATAAAGAAATTTTAGCATTTATTTTTGGACACATTATGATACAAGAAATTTTATGTAACAGATAATTACAAAACACAAGAAGAGATACAAATATTTCAGGTATTACCCATATGTAATGTGCATCCTTATTTTTCCTGCAAAAATATGGGTAAAAAAAGTGTGTATTATAAATGGCAAAATATGGTATGTCCCACTGCTCAGAAAGCTCTGCAGTGAGTGTGTGTCCAGGTGTGTGCACATGTAAGTGTGCCAGTGTGGGGCAAGGCCTGCTCTTTCTTCAGGGATCCCATTCCTGGATCTCATCCCAGATACCCAGGCAGAGCAAGGGTCACCACAGAGGACACTGCTGGCTCCAAGGGGCACCCCAGTTCCATGGAAGTGCTGCTGTGGTGGTGGTGACAGCTACTTAGCTAAGAAGACCTCCGGCTGGGCTGTGCGTGGGCCTAGAGGCCCAGGATGGTAACTGTCTGTGGGACTGGAGGATCACCCATTCAGCTATCTGCCCCACCCTAAGGACCCTGACAACCTCTACCTTCAGACTGAGGAGGAGAAGCTAGAGGCCTCCAGGCAGGCGTTCCATTTGGGGTATGCAGTGCATGTACCTCCCTGTACCTCCTGCCCCAGGTTTGCCTCTTCAGCAGAATTAGCTGCTCTTTTCTCTAATTAATTCCTCTGGTACTCAGGACAATTTGAATTTAAATTGCCTTTACAAAGGTCACAAAAACATGATCAAAGGGAGAGGAATCTATTAAAGGGGCTGAGGTGGCCTCTCCTTCAGAGTCTCCCAGAGCCTTGGGGGTGGAGGACAGGCTTTGCAGAACCATCACCCCCTGCAGAGAGTCCTGCTGTAAAGGCTTTCCTATGGCTTGCTGGTTCTCCACCCCTGTGTGAAAGGTGGGGGAAAGAAATCACTCGCCTACCTCATTCATACCCTTCCCATGGTCCTATTTCCCACCATACCCTTTCCCTAGCCTGTACCCAACATGTCATTTGCTATAGCTGTGCTTCAGATGGGCTGACCCTGTCCCTCACCAGCTGTGTGACCTTTATTAAGCCACTCACCCTTCTGATTCTCAGTGGCCTAATCTGTGAAATGGAACTGATACATTTTGCTTCCAAAGGACTGGAGGCTTCACATGAGAATGCCTGGAACCCCTCCAGCCATGGAATCTTTACTTCTCTGAGTACATTCATTTTTCTGCCTCAGCTAGGAAGCTGGCTCTCAGTGCTCCTGTGCCAGACCCTCCAGCCCTGACTGTGGCCCACACCTGGATGTGCTCCTCATGCTGCCTGGGGCTGAGGTGGTCTGACCCACCAGGGGTTCAGGAGAGAGACCCTGTCCACTTCTTCCTCTGGCTCCCTCAGCAGCCCACACAGCCCTGGGCACATAGAGGAAAGGGTTCACCTGCTAGATGGAGAGTTTGGCTAAAAGAAGGTCCAAGTCTCCAACCATAGGGAAGTTACCCTCTGGTAGGTAGTACCAGCCTGCCTGTCTGAACTGAGGAGGACTGCTCTGGGCTTCCACATGCAATAGGAGCCATGCTGGAGGGTCTTCGATGGCCCTGCTGACTCACATATTTTATCTTGGGTCAACTTAGGATTGTTAGGGCTGGAGGTGGCTGGAGGGGGTGCCTTGGCAGTATCAGGGGGTCTCCTTTAGGCCAAACCAGTCGTCAAGCCAGACTGGCTTGGCCTAGCTACTGGGATTAGGAGAGGAGTAGGCAACAAGAGTCCTGGAGGGCCTTGGTTTCCTAACCCCACCTCACCAGTTCTGAGAGGGTACACTGGCAGTCCCAGCCAGTTCCTTCCATCCACACTGGGAAGGCTGCCTCTAGAAACCAAGTGGCAGTGCCATATTGCCCAACCAGCTCCAGGGGGTAAGTGTAAATGAAGCATAGCTGCTTCCCTGCCCTGGTGTCCCTTTACTGAGAGGCAGCCCACTGAGCAGCTCCAGCTACTTCAGAAAGGGAGCTGTGTTCACTGGGCACCTCCCATGTACCAGCCCCAGGCAGACTCCTCTGTATGCATGCATGTATGATGTGTGTGTGTTTGCAACAAGTGTGCGTAATTGGCATGTATAGTATAGTGTGCAGGGTATGTAGAGGAAGTGTGCATGTGTATATGTGACATGCATGCCATTGTGCTTGTGAGCATTGCGGTTACTTGCCTACCACCCTTGTTGCCCTGTACATGTGCAGACAGAGACCACCCCCTGTCCCCCACATGGGCCACTTTTCTCCTGGGAGAGCAGCCCAGCCCCTCCCAATGTCCTTCTTCATCAGGATCCTGGATGAGCCTAGAGCCTGGGGTCCATCATATTTCCTCCTCTGGATGCCCCATTTCTCTTGGCAAAGACTGCAATCTTCAGAACACAGGCCAGTGAGATGACTTTCCCTTCCCCTACTTCTGTCACCTATTCCAGATTCTGCACAACCTTTTCACTCCAAACCCCTTGTTGGAGGGGGCCCTGGTCCCATTGCTCAAAAAGAGAAGTGGAGAGACAGGGAAGAGGCATGTAGGAGATGACCTGCAACCAGCAGCCAAGAAGGGTCTCCAGGGAGGTCCTCCAACCCTGACTCAGAGTGAACGTGTCTCAGGCCCATCTTGGGAACCTTGGATCTGTCCCCGTAGGGCCCACTGCCCTTCAAGTGACTGCCTGTTTCCTCTAGCTCCTCTGTTGGTTAAGCTTTCCACCTCATGGGAAACATGATGAATGGGTGATAGAGAAAGTCAACTAACTCCCCCACCTCCCAGACCTGATGGGCCAGCTGCCTCCACTTTCAGGGGTATACTTGAGCCTGGACTAAGAAGCAGGGTGGCCATCCATGGGTCCCACTATGAGTGTCCAGGAGTTCCTCCAGGTTATAATATCCCCTTTCCTACACCCATTTCTCTAGGCTCTGAAACTGGTGAGGTTCTTCACCCATTATTTATTCACTGGTGCCTGGTTCTTCCCACCATGAAGAACAGTGAGAAAGAACTTTGGGCACCAGTCTGAGGTGCAAAAGATGGAGTACTTAGGCCCTGGATTGTTGGGAACTATCCTACCTAGTTTCAGAAGCTGTAACCCTGCTGACAGGTGAAAAAGCCCCACGGCTAGAGGACCTTGGGACCATTAGCCACTAAGGAGACAAAACTTATCCTTCCAGCAGTGGTGCAGCCTCTGCCCCCTTTCCTTCACCCCGCTTGACCCCTGGAGGATGGCTGGATAGTCAATGACAAGTAAGATTCCTCAAGGAAGGAACAACCTAAAACAGGCACAGTCACAAAGGGGCCCATCAGGAAAGGACTTAGGGGATGTGGAGGAGGGACAAAAGACCCTCACCCCTCAGCTTTATCATAGTCTGAGTCCTCATTCTTTCCGTAAAAAGTCTCCTAATCTTTTGGCTGCCTTGCCTCCCCTGCCTGATTCAAGCCTGAAACCATGCCAAAGGGGGGTGCAGCCCTGTGCTAGAATGGGCGGCTCCCGGCAGGGGCTCGTGATCAGGCCTAAGAAAGAATGTATAAAGTTCTGTGAAATCTGCTTTGCTAAGGGTATCTTCAATTTAAATGTTAAGGGTATGAGCACAAAATAAGTTTGTTTCCCAATGTTTTACAGCCAATTGGTGTCACCCTGTCTACCAGACCCTGGCTCAAAAGGACCCCCATGATCCCAGAAATGTTATCTGTAAACCATACCTCCTTTCTTTGATATGCATCCCTATGCAAGCTAAACTCAGTAAAAGCCCACTGAGAGAGAGGCTTGACACCTTTCTTCTCTGAGAGACTGGTCAGCCTTTTCTCCTCAAGCAGATCATGTCTTGGTAGACTTATTCTCATCTGCAGCAACTGGGGAGGCTCTGTGGGCAGAGACTCCCACACTAGAACTTGGGGATCTCTCTGTCCTGGAGGTGGGAGGCCAGCAAGTACTACACACACACATCCACAAACACAAAACAGTGAGATGATGGAGAAATGGTAGCAGTCTGAGGCAGGTCAGATGCAGCCGCTGGTGAGGGGGAGAACCAGGACAGAGCACACTAGGAACCTCATCCAGATTAGGGGCTGAGCAGAGGTGGAGGTCTGGCCCATCCTAGCCAGTGCTAATCCCATGGGTTAAGGCTAAGGAGGGGGCAAAGCTGGGCAGATGCTGAGAGAAGGGAGATGGAGAAGGTCTAGTAGAGAGTGCCAGAGGACAGTATGTGTGAGAGAGAGACAGGTAGGGGCAGCATCCCTGAGCAGTGGTGAGAAGAACAAGGGGCTGCGCTTGGCCTGGCCAGGTGGGCTGAGCTGGACATCAAAGCCTAGAGTGTGTTCTGAGGATATTGTTCTCTCCCCCTCCCACAGAGAGACAGACAGATGTCTGATGATAAAAAGAAAGGAAGTTATGCATTGAGGGCAGAGGACTGGGGCAGGGAGAGCTGGTGTCTCTTCCCTGTGGCCACCAAGTGAGTGGGAGAGACCATCACAAGTGTCATGTCCTCCATTTCCAATGGACTTCCAATCCATACCCACTACTGGAGTGTTCATCTGCCAAGAGAACAGGCAGCTGCCCTGGGGTCCAGGTCAGATCAGGGGTGGACCATTGGCCACTTCCTGGCACCTGAAGCCCAGTGGGGCCACTGTTGGTTTGCTGAGTCCCACAGTGGTAGGATAACCATGTGCTGAGTTGGCTCTACACCCACTGACCACTTCACACCTCCCAGTAGCCACTTCGATTAGGTATGTCACCGAAGTGTGCCTAAGTGTGTGCATACATGTTTGTTAGTTGTGTGTGCATATGTACTGTATATAGGATCTGCCCCTCCAGCCCCAGTGACCCTTTCACTCTAGCAAGAGCTAGGCATGCTTCCCTTCCAGTTCCTCAGCCTCTCTGACTCCCCCACCACTCTTGACTAGCAATTTTCCTGCCTGGTGTGCCTTCTGAACCACCACAGGCTATAGGATGCCTGAGTTAGAATTAGCAAAGGCACCCCTTCCTCCACAAGCTCTTATGCTGTTAGATAACTGTCACACTTAATATATGCATCTATGATGAACTGGAGCTATGAAGTGAGGACCTTGAACACTCTCCCTACCCCTCATCTAGGTGGCCCAAATCCACCATGTTCTTCCACAAAGTCCTCTTTAATCACCCTTCCCTGGAGCCTCCACAGCTCCTGTTGTGAAGTGACCAGTTCTTGGTGAGAGCAGTAGTAGCCCTGGTGTCCTATCTAAAAGCCAGGTTGGAGAGTGGGACAGTGCCTCCTAGGACAAGGCTCAGTTTCCTCCAAGGCCAGGCTCTTGTAATCCCATCACAACCAGAATAGGCACACTCTCAGGGACCCAGTCCAATCTCCACAAGTACCTAAGATGCATTGGGGGTCAGGCAGCAGCTGGGTCACTGATAGATCCAAGGCAGATTTCAGTCCTCACGGGAAAAGCCCCCTCCCGGCCAGCCATCTACCTAAAGAAGAGGACTTGGTTTGTGCTTCCAGCCCAGAACCAGGTGGAAATGTCTTTAAAAGGTCCCTAATATAGTTTGACTAGATCTGAAAGCCACAGGGCTCCTATAGCCTTTTTAATCCAGGCTCCTAGAAAAAGACCCTTTCATAGAGAACCCAAGCTTTTCCAGCCACACCCATACAACCAGCATGTGGGTGACAGCAAGTCACCAGAAAGGGAATAAACTTCCCCTACTCAGGCAAGACCACAAGTGCTTCTGGCAATTCTTGAGAGTTCCTGGGGTGTCTCACCTGCACTCACAGTTCTCTTACATTCTCTTGACACTGCAGCCTGCAGAGCTCCTGATGGGATGCCTCATGGCACTCTCCTGCCTGCACCCATCATGGGAAGGTAGATCCTGTGCCCATGGCCTGCTTTCCTCTTGTCCTCACAGCTGTCCTTACTCTTGCTTCCTGGTGCCAGCCTGCAGCTCTATGCTGGGCAGGTCTATGGGGATCTACAGGACCCTGGCCCCAATCTGCTGTGCTCCTGGGGCACCTGCCATTGTGCTATCAACCTCTTCCCCAGGTATCTATGAGGTTAGGCTGTTCCAAAGACCCCTGTCTGCCCTCCCACTTCCTCCTAGAAAGTGATGCTTGCAAACCAAAGCATCCACATGTGCTTACCAGATAGGCCTGGCCCCTCTGGGATCAAACACTCTGGGTTAGAAATTCAGCAGAGGAGCCCCCTGAATATCTGAAGAATATTCATATCACCTTCCACTTGGGCCCAGGCACCATTAGCAACCTGGTGGAAAAACTCAGCCAGACTCAGTAAACTTGGCTCTGTCCCCTTGGGAAGGAAAGTGGAAAATAAAACAGAGGTGAGAGAGACATGGAAAAATAAATTTTCCATTCTAGATTGTGGTGGTGATATCCCAGCAGCCACTACTGCAGCAGAAAAGGAAAGCTCTGGCTTTGTTTTTTCCTTCTTTCTAAATGGTTTTGATGTTTTATTCCCACCACCCCACCCATCAAACTATTCTCTGTTAATGGCAGAATAATTAAAAGAATTGTTCCTTATAACTTGTGAGAGGCTAAGACAGGAGCCCAGGAGAGGGAGTAGGGAGAGGAAGAAAAGGTTATCATAAATGTCTCAGCCTTGTTTATGGCCCTTTATCAGCAAGGAGGAGAGGGAAGGGAGACACTGTCATTACACCCTTTAAAGCAGCCTGCCAGCTTGGTTGGGGAGTGTAAATGTTTTTTTATTTTCATTTTCATTTAAGTATTTTAAAATATACACCTGCCAGCCATTGTGGGGAGCCCATCATGTCTGCTAGCAAGAAAGTGGGTGGGAGTGGCATGCCTTCAGCCCCTTTGATGGGACTATACTTGACATTTAAGGTTTTTGAAAGCAGCATTTTCTGATAAAGTCTTCCTTCCCAAAGAGCAGAGAGATAGCAAAGCAAGCCTGGGTGGCTGCCTAACTCTCGGGCTGATTGGCTGAGGCTAAGCTAATGAGCACAATTTGGGAAGATGACTGGCACCCAAAGTCTTTCTATATAAGGCCAGCAAGGGCACAGGGTTCTCTGGGTCAGTGCCCCAACTTCCCTGCACATTTGGAGGCCACATATGCATCCCAAATTTGAGACTGTTGCCTCATACCCTCAGGTTCAGATTTCATTTATGTTTTCATCCACTGGTCAACATTTACTGAGCACCTTCTGTGTGCCAGGATAGGATTCAAAGGCAGGGGACCTGAGAGATCATCTCACCTGATCGAACCCTTAATCCCTCCTCTCTGGGTGCCTCCTGAGAGCAGTCTTTTGTGACCTCTAGTGGTAGCCCGTTGCATTCAGGCTTGAAATGGACTGTCCTAAGACAGTGTGGTACACTGGTTAAGAGCACACACTCTACCACTGAACCAGAGCTGTGAGATATTGGAAGAATAACTCCCAATAGCTGAGCCTACATTTCTTCTTCTGTAAAATGGGGATAATAATGGTACTAATATCACTGGGCTTCTGGTCAAGATGGCGGTGAAGGTAAACACAGTACTTGGAATCTTCCGCAACCACATCAAAATTACAACTAAACTATAGAATAACCATCATTCAGAACTGCCTGAGATCTATCTGAGTAGAAGTCCTACAACTAAGGATATAAAGAAGCCACATCAAGACTGGTAGGAAGGGCGAAGATGAAGAACAGGCTGATCCCTCACCCATGTGTGGCTGTTAAAAACTGGGAGGGGTATTTCAGCTGCGGAGGTCCCCCCTGAGTGACAGGTCCCAGCCCCACACCAGAACCCCCAGCCCAGGGTGCCAGTGCCAGGAGGAGAAGTACCCATAACTTCTGGCTGTAAAAACCAGTGAGAATTGTGGCTGAATGAGACAGAGGACTACTGGAGCCCCAGGCAGTTCCTCTTAAAGGGCCTGCACACAGACTTACTTGGACTCACTCTCTCTGAGCTCTGGCACTGGAAGAGCAGCTTAAAAGACACCAGGGACATATAGGGAGGAATTGAAGTGCCTGGCATCAGGGTGAGAGCTGGAGGGGCAACTTTCTTCCAGAGAGAAGTGCTGGCAGAGGCCATTGTTCATTTTCTGAGCTCTTCCTCCTCAGTAGGTGGGTACCATATCTGAGTCTCCATCAACCTGGCTCACAATGTTTACCCCCCAACAGTGATTCCCTGAGACCCTGATCCACCAAACTTGTGGGCCCACCCAAGCCATTTCCAGTGGCTTTTCCATACAAATGGCCTGTCTTTGCTCATTCTTCAGGCTTTCCTAAAATCTCTCAAAAAAACAGCATCTGGCCTCTGTGTTGCATCATACCTCTTGCTAAGTGGCCCCAGGCCTGGCACTAGCAGTAGCCAGCCTTGGTTCACAGCTTGGCCTTCCCTGGGCACCTTCCAGCCCAGCACAGGTAGCAGCCATCTGCAAATTGATTTGGCCCTGGGCAGAACAGAGGCAGCAGCTGATCTTGGCCTGCACATCCCAGGAAGCCCCCGAGCCAGTGTACCCAATGGACAGCTTCAGACCACATTGAAGCAGCACCCAACCACTTATGCAAGCAACACATTCAAGGGTCAGACTCGGTGGGCACCAGAGCCTTACTGAAGTATGTTCTGATCCATGGGGTAGGGCCCTGCACAGCTGATCATCCACAGTGGTCAGTGGTTGGTGGTTGTAGCCAGTCCTCACAGCCAATTGACCTGGGGGTAAATCCCTCCCCTTGACATATCAATAGTAATCAAGGCTCAACTACAACTGGAGGGTTTACACAGAACCCACAGTGCAGGGGGTGGGGCACTGCACTTGGAATACCCAGCTTGGTTGAACAGGGAGACTGTGCCCCTGGACCCTACAGGACACCTATTATATTAAGTCTCTCTACCAAGGCCAGGGGACATAAAAATTCTACCTAATAGGGAGAAACAAACACAGGGATGCTGTCAAAATGAGGAGAAAAAGAAACATGTTCCAAATGAAAGAAGAGAAAAACTCTAGAAAAAGAACTAAGCAAAATGGAGACACAGTCCAAAACATTGGTTATACGGATGTTCAGTGAACTTAGGGGAAGAGTAGATGAGACAGGCTTCCAGTCAAGATGGCAGTGTAAGCAGACATGGCTCACCTCTTCACACAATCACAACAAGATACAACTAAAATATAAAACAACCATCACTCAGAGCTATCAGATATTGAGTTGAATGGAAATCTGACAACTATGGAGCCAAAAAAAAACCACATTCATCCAGACTGGTAGGAGAGGCACAGATGCAGAATGGGCTGGTCTCACATACACATGTGGTGGATAAAAATGTGGGAGGGATATCTCAGGAGTGAGGAGTCCCAGCACCACACCAGGCCTGCCAGCCTAGTGTTCAAGTCCCAGGAAGATAAGTCCCTATAACTTCTGGCTGCAAAAACCAGTGGGAATTGAGTCAGTGAAAAACTTCTGGAGCACCAAGGAGTTCCTCTTAAATAACACACCTATGGACTTACCCACTCAGACTCACTCCCTCTGGGATCCAGCACCAGGGTGCTGGCTTGAGGGGCACCAGTGGCATGCAGGGGGAAGCTGAGGTGTCTAGCATCAAGGAGAATAGAGGCCATTGTTGCTTTTCTGGGCCCTTCTTCTCACATCTAGAAGACTGGTGCCATATGTAAGATTCCATTAACCTGATTAACACTGTTTGACCCATATTGGAGATCCCCAGAGACTCCACCCCACCCAATTTATGGGACCACCCAAGCTGTTTATCCATATGAATAGCTGGTCTTGGCTCTGCTTCAAAACTTCCAAAATCTTCTCAAATAAGCAGCAGCTGGCTTCAGTGAGCTCCAGGTCTGAAACTAGCAGCCTAGATTCACAGCTTGGCTTCACCTGGAAATCCCTAAACCAAGCATCTCAGATTGCTTTATAACTCAGGGAGGGTGGCCCTGGGCAAACACCAGTGGGGTATGATCTTGGCCTGAACCACCTGGGAAACCCCAGGGACAGTGCACCCAGTGGATAGCTATAGACCACTTCAGAGCACCACTACTCTGCCTCTGCCCAGCTGATCATCCAGGGAGGGTGGAGGTTGGTGGTAAGTGGTCACAGCCAATTCTTTCAGCTGACTGGTGTGGGTAAATCTCTCCCATTGATCTGACAACTGCAATCAAGCCTCAACTATAAGAGATGGGTGTATTCAGCCCACACAAAGGGCACACCTCGAGTACCTAGCTTGGGTGAGAAGAGAGGCTGTGCCACTGGATCCTACAGGATACCTACTACATTAGACACAGAGTCAAAGCAGCTCTACCTAATACATAGAAACAAACATGGAGGCTGCCAAAATGAGGAAACAAAGAAACATGGCCCAAATGAAAGAAGAGATTAAAATTCCAGAAAAAGAGCTAAATGAAATGGAGGTAAGCAATCTATCAGTTGCAGAGTTCAAAACACTGGTTATAGGGATGCTAAAGGAACTTAGTGAGGATCTTAACAGCATAAAAAACATCCAGTCAGAAATTAAGGATTCAGTAATTGAAATAAAGAACAAGGTACAGGGAAACAACAGTAGAGTAGATGAAGCTGAGAATCAGATCAATGATTTGAAACATAAGGAAGCAAAAAACAAACATGCAGCACAACAAGAAGAAAAAAGAATCCAAAAATGTCAGGATAATGTAAGCAGCCTGTGGGACAACTTTAAGCAATTCAACATTTGCTTCATAGGGGTGCCAGAAGGAGAAGAGAAAGAGCAAGAAATTGGAAATCTATTTGAAAAAATAATAAAATAAAACTTCCCTAATTTAGTGAAGGAAATAGACATGCAAGTCCAGGAACCGCAGAGAGTCTAAAACAAGATGGATGCAAAGAGACCCACCCCAAGACATAACATAATTAAAATGCCAAAAGTTAGGCTTCTGGCTAAGATGGAGGCATAGGTAGATATGCTTTGTTTCCTCTCACAACCAAAAGAAGGACAACAACCAATTAAAAAACAAAAATCCACCAGAACTGCCAGAAAATCAAACTGTATGGAAGTCCAACAACCAAGGAATTAAAGAAGAAACACTCATCCAGACTGGTAGGCGAGGCAGAGAAGACAGACAACAAGGCAGTAGGTGGATATCACATGGTCCCACATATGCATGCAGAAAAACCAGGATGAACAACAGGGGAGCAAGACAGACCATGCAACCCAGGGTTCCAATTCAGGGAAATAAAGCCTCAAAACCTCTGGCTGTTAATACTTTTGGGCATTGTAGTGGTGGGAGAAACTCCCAGTCTCACAGTAGAGTCCATAGGAGGAACCCATGGAGTCCTAGAATGTACACAAACCCACCAACCTGGGAATCAGCACCAGAGAGGACAAATCACTTCTAGAAGCGGGGGAAGTGACTGAAAGTGGGCCAAGAGCCAAGCAAGTGGCATTGTTCCCTCTCAGACCCCTTCCCCACATGCAGTGCCACAACGCAGTGAAGTGGGTTTCCCTGCCCTGAATTCCTAAGGCTCCACCGCTTACTACCTAACAGGTGTGCCAAGACAAAGAAATATGGCCCAAATGAAAGAACAGATCAAAACTCCAGAAAAAGAACTAAGTGATGAGGAGATGGCAAAACTATCAGATACAGAGTTCAAAACACTGGTAACCAGGATGCTCACTGAAATGATTGAGTACAGATGCAAAATAAAGGAAGAAGTGAAGTTTATATGAAGTGCAATAAAGGAAAATCTACAGGGAACCAACATGAAGGGAAGGGACTCAGCTCAACAATTTGGAGCAAAAGGAAGAAATAAACATTCAACCAGAACACAATAAAGAAACAAGAATTCAAAAACATGAGAAGAGGCTTAGGAACCTCTGGGACAACTTTTAAGTGTTCCAACATCCAAATCATAGGGGTGCCAGAAGGAGAAGAGGAAGAACGAGTAATTGAAAACTTATTTGAAAACATAATGAAGGAGAACTTCCCCAAATCTGACAATGGAAATAGAGAGTCCTAAAAATGTTGGACCCAAGGAAGCACACACCAAGGCACATTATAATTAAGTCACCCAGGGTTAAAGATAAGGAGAGGATCTTAAAAGCAGCAAGAGAATAGGAGACAGTTAC
>PVKU01007657.1:27723-84314 GCA_004027475.1 Anoura caudifer | reverse complement strand
ACAGCATGGATGGAACTGGAGAGCATTATACTAAGCGAAATAAGCCAGGAGGTAAAAGACAAATACCATATGATCTCACCTTTAACAGGAACCTAATCAAAAAAACAAACAAACAAGCATAATATAACCAAAGACACTGAAATTGAGAACAAGAGAGGAGAGGGATAGGAATATCCAGGGAAAAGGGGAAGGGATTAGAGCAACAAGTATGAAAGACATATGGACAAAAGCTAGGAGGGGGTGGAAATGGGAGGGAGCTGGGGAGGGCTGGGGCGGAGGGACGGGATGGGAGTAGAAAACAGAAAACTGTATAAGAACAACAATTAAAATAAAATTAAAAAAAAAACTTTTTATGCACTCTTCAAAAAAAAAAAAAAAAGAATGGAGTAGAATAGAAAGCCCCCAAATAAACATATTTATATATATATATATATATATATATATATATATGGTGAAATGATTTTCAACAAGGGTGCCAAGACTATTCAATGAAAAAGGGCAGTCTTCAAAAAATGGCAATAGAAAAACTGAAAATCCACATGCAAAAAAATGAAATTGGTCCCTTACCTTACACTATCTACAAAAACTAACTCAAAATGGATCAAAGAATAAAAGCTAAAACTATTAAACACTTAGAAGAAAATATAGGTGAAAAGCTTCAAGACATTGGATATGCCAATGATTTCTTGGCTATGACACCAAAAGTAAAGCCAATAAAAGAAAAAAATACGTTAAACTACATCAAAATTAAAAGCATGTGTAGCTCAAAGGACTCAAGCTATTAATGAAAAGGCAAGACTCTAGAATGGGAGAAACTGCCCTGGCTGGTGTGGCTCAGTGGATTGGGTGCTGGCCTGAGAACCAAGGGTCGCTGGTTCAATTCCCAGTTGGGGCCCATGGTTGGGGCTCAAGAGGCACCCACACATTGATGTTTCTCTCCCTTTCTCCCTTCCTTTCTCTCTGAGAGTAAATAAATACAAGCTTTTAAAAAAAGAATGGGAGAAAGTATTTATAAATCATCTATCTGATACGAGATTAGTATCCAGCAGAGAAAATCTCCACAACAACAACAACAAAAAAACTGGATTTAGGACTTGAATAAATATTTCTCAAATAAGATATACAAATTACCAATAAGCCAATAAGATGCTCAGCATAACTAATCATTAGGGAAAGGCAAATCAAAACCACAATGAGATGCTATGGCATACCCATTAGGAAGGCAGCTGTGCTCACCACTATACCCCCCATGCTATGTGATACCCATTAGTATGGCCACTATCAAAAATAAATAAATAAATAAAAACTGTTAGGATGTGGAGAAACTGGAACACTTATCAACTGTTATGGGAATGAAAAATGGTACAGCCGCTGTGGAAAAACAATATGGTGGTTTTTAAAAAAATTAAAAATAGAATTACCATATGATCTAGCAATTCCATTTCTGGGTATTTGCCCCAAAGAATTGAAAACCAGTTCTCAAAGGGGTATTTGAACACTCATGTTCATAGCAGCATTATTTATGATAATCAAAATGTGGAAGCAAATCAAGTGTCCATTAATCAATGAATAAATAATATGAGACAATACATACAATGGAATATTATTCAGCCTTAAAAAGCAAGGAAATTCTGACACAAAACAACTTGGTTGAACCTCGAGGACATTATGCTGCATGAAAGAAGACAGCATCCCATTTCATAAATATATAGTATTTATGCTATGTGAAATAAGCCAGTAAACAAGACAAATACTGTATGCTTTCACTAATAGGAGGTACCTAGAGTAGTGGAATTCAGAGACAGGAAGTGGAATGATGGCTGCCAGGAGCCAGGGGGAGAAGGATGAGGAGGTATCATTAAATGGGCACAGAGTCTCAGCTTGGGAAGATGAAAAGAGTTCTGTGGGTGGACAGTGGTGATGGTTGTACAACAATATGAATGTACTCTATATTTAAGGCCACTGAACTATACACTTAAAAATGGTTAAGATGGTAAATTTTGTTATAATAAAAAAAATAAAAATAATAAAAGGGAGCCCTGTCCAGATGGCTCAGTTGGTTAGAGTATAGTCCCATATACCAAAAGGTCATTGGTTCAATTCCCACTCAGGGCACATATCTAGGTTGTGGGTTCGATCCCTGGTTGGCAGCATGTATAGGAGGCAACTGATTAATGTTTCGCTTTCATACCTATGTTTCTCTGTCTCTGTCTCTCTCTCTTTTCCCCTCCTTCTCTCCACTTCCTCTCTCTCTAAAATCAATATATATATCCTTGGGTCCCATCAATAGTAATAATAGTAAAAGGAAGAAAAAATCTATAATCAATCTCTTAGTTGAAATTTTTTATTTGTTAAAGAAAGATGAGACTTTGGTAGTCTACCAGCAATATAGCCATAGAAATTAGAAAAAAATAGTTAAAGTGAGAGAGGGGAAAAAACATTCCCTCTGTGACCTGCCTCTTCACACCTTCATCTCCCTCCTAGTTCATCAATTAACTGCAAAGAAATTAATGGTAAAGGATTGAGGCTTGAAAATATCTGGGGAAGTCTTTGATAAACTATAAATATCACACAAAAAAATATTTGTTAGTGTTAGTATTTCTATTTCTATTTCTATTTTAGAGGGAAACTAAAACCAGATTTTCTGAGCATTTGTCTCCAGCTGTGGAAGGAGCTGAGCTGGAGGCTTGGACAACACATGGAGGATGGGCTCCTAGAGGCACTGAGTCCCATACCCACATAAACAATGGTGGGTAACGTGACCACTTCCAGCCAAGATGGAGGTATAGGTAGACACACTGTGCCTCCTCGCACAACCAAAATAAGGACAACAAAAATTTAGAAACAAAAAAACAACCAGTAATGACAGAAAACTGAACTGTATGTAAGTCTGACAACCAAAGAGTTAAAGTAGACACAATCATCTGGACCGGTAGGAGGGGCAGACTCAGGTGGCTAGAGTGCTCACTGCAAAGCAGTGACTGGTGGACCCAGGGCGTGCAATGGGGCAGCAGGTGGACCCAGCGAGGTGGCGATTGTGGAGGAGCGCGGGCACAAGGTGGCTGGTAGGTTGGGTGGTCCCACATTCACGCATAGATAAACCAGGCGAAACTGGGGAGCGACACAGACTGCACAACCCAGGGCCCCAGCCCAGGGAAATAAAGCCTCAAAACACCAATGAAAACACCTGTGGGAGTTGAGGTGCCAGGAGAGACTCCCAGCCTCACAGGAGAGTTTGCTGGAGAGACATACAGGGCCCTAGAACACACACAAACCCACCCACATGGGAATCAGCACCAGAAGGGCCCAGTTTGCTCAGGGGAAGCAGCGGAAGTGACTGAAATCCAGCAGAGAGCGGAACAAGCGCCATTGTTTTCTCTTGGATCCCTGCAGCACACACAGCATCACAACCCAGCAACTGGGTTGCCCTGCCCTGGTGAACACCTAAGGCTCTGCCCCTCACTATGTAACAGGTGCGTCAAGACCAAAAAAATGGCTCAAACTGTAACAGGGTGCAGCCAAGAGGGGGGCCCCAAAATAGGGATTTAGAATGGGGTCCAGAACTCAGGATGTCCAGGAAATATTAGAAAGACATATAGGATATCCTCACCTCTTCTCCCTCAGATGTGAGTTGGGGGAAGGGACAAATGGAGCAGGGCCATTGGAGCTGATTTGCATGGCAACAACTTTGCAGCTAACCTCTGGAATGGTCATTTAACATATTTATAACCTTTAATTGGTTTCATAGATATGTTGAATAGCTGTGGCCATGCTTTGAGCCAGGGAGAAGGGAGTGACTTCCACCCAAGATGGAACTGGAAGGCAACTCCCCCTGTTTACGGCACCTGCGTCAGAGCTTGGAGGCAGGTGTGGCTATGGGGCCACACCTGCCCAGACTCACTATAGCAGCCCAGTAAAGCTGGAAGGATACAGGAGTGCTGGCAAGTGGAGCTGATTGTAGGAGGAGTTGGAAATGGGGCTGCAGAGGAAGAGTGGCATGGGGATTTAAACCCAGACGCAGCAGCAATTAAGAGAAAGCCACGCGGCTTTGGCCAGAGGGAGAACCACACGCTTTTGGCAGAGTCAGGACCCCCGCAGCCATGTGAAGGAGAGTCACCATGTGGCTTTAGCAGAGAACTGCTACTCGGCTTGACCCCCTCCCTGAAACTTAGGTGAAGGGGGAGCCATGCAGCTATGCCAGAGTGCAGATCCCTGAAGCTTTGGTAGAAGATGACCACAAGGCTTTGGGGTGCTCCCTTTGGCTGCATGGCCTGGGAAGCAGGAGAGACTTTGCCTAGAAGAAGGGTGAAAGAACTCTTGCAAGTAGGCCATGAGAAGGTGCCACATGGCTTTGGACTAATCAGAGATCCTGCCTGGACGGCGACACAACTGATGGTGTCAGGAGCCTGGATCCCGGACATTTGCTTCTTTTCTTGAGTTATGGTACCCTGAATTAGGGCAGGGGGAGACAGAAGCACTGTGGGTATCTGTGGGTATTCAAAAAGACTTTGATATCTTAATGAAGACATTGGGTCACTACTTTAAGTGTGTATAGCTTTAAATAAACATTTCCTTTCCTTTTCAGAAATCTCTGGCATTGAGAGACGTCTTTCCTAAGGCGGTGGACATAACGAACCTTGTACCTGTGTTTGTTCTGTAACAGTTTTTGGTGTCCCTGGGTGGGCCAATAATTGCCCTCCGTGGACTTGTGTTCTGTAACAAATCGAAAGAACAGTTCAAAGCTCCAGAACAAATACAACTAAGCGATGAAGAGATAGCCAACATATTAGATGTGCAGTTCAAATCACTGGTAATCAGGATGCTCACAGAACTGGTTGAATTTGGTCGCAAATTAGATGAAAAAATGAATGCTACACTAAGTGAAATAAAGGAAAATGTACAGGGAACCAATAGTGTTGGGAAGGAAACTGGGACTCAAATCAATGGAAGTGGACCAGAAGGAAAAAAGAAACAACCAAACAGAAAACAAGGAAGAAACAATTTTAAAAAATGAGGAGAGGCTTAGGAACCTCCAGGATATCTTTAAACATTTCAACATCCAAATTATAGGGTTACCAGAAGGGGAAGAGGAAGAGCAACAAGTGGAAAACCTATTTGAACAAATAATAAAGGAGAACTTTCCCAATCCAGCAAAGGAAATAGACTTCCAGCAAGTCCAGGAAGCTCAGAGTCCCAAAGAAGTTGGATCCAAGGAAGAACACACCAAGGCACATCATAATTACATTAACCAAGATTAAAATGAAGGAGAGAATCCTAGAAGCAGCAACAGATAAGGAGACAGTTGCCTACAAAGGAGTGCCTATAAGGCTATCAGCTGACTTCTCAAAAGAGACCTTACAGGCAAGAAGGGGATGGAAAGAAGTATTCCAAATCATGAAAGTCAAGGACCTACATCCAAGATTGCTCTATCCAGCAAAGCTATCATTTAGAATAGAAGGGCAAATAAAGTGCTACCCAGATAAGGTCAAATTAAAGGAGTTTATCATCACCAAACCCTTATTATATGTTAAAGGGACTTATCTAAGGAAAAGAAGATAAAAAACACATAAAGTAAAATGACAGCAAATTCACAATTATTAACAACCACACCTAAAACAAAAACAAACTAAGCAAATATTAGAACAGGAACAGAACCACAGAAATGGAGATCACATGGAGAGTCAGCAACAGGGGAGTGGCAGGAGGAGAGAGGGGGAAAAGGTACAGAGAATAAGTAGCACAGATAGTAGGTAGAAAACAGACGGGGTGAGGGTAAGAATAGTATGGGAAATGTAGAAGCTAAATAACTTATGACACATGAAAATGAACTAAAAGGGGGGAATGTGGGTGGAAGGGGGTATGCAGAGTGGAGGGGAATGAAGGGGGAAAATGGGACAACTGTAATAGCATAATCAATAAAACATTTTTAAAAAAACAATGGTGGGTCACATGATGGAAACAGTCCTTAGACTGCTGACTTGTAGGGAATTGCTATAGGTTGGCATGAGGAGCTTGGGTTCTGTCCATGGTTACACCTGAGTCCAAACCCTGTTCCACCATCGATTAGCTTGACCTTGAGCAGGTTACTTATGCTATCTAAGCCTCTATTTTCTCAATATAAAATGGGTATAATAAGAGTACACATCTTCAAGATTGGCACAGTAAAGCATTTAATAAGATGCCACTAACCCGAGGTGTGACACATACATACTCAATAAAGGTTAGATTTCATCATGACTACTAGTACTCTTATCTCTCAGGATTCTCTCAGCAGTCTCCTCAGCCTCAAGACACAAGTCCACCAGACTCAGAAACCCTGTGTTAGGGAAAGCCACATGCGAATGTCTTCAGTCCCAACTCCCCAAGAGGCTGTCTGCAGAGAACATACACAGCTAAGTGAAATGGCAAGGCAACCAACCCTTGAGTAGCAACATTTTCAGATTTTGGATGCCATATTTAGAAACATAAAATTCTGTACTTATTTCCATCCTGCTCCATGAGTTACCCTAGTATAGGAGACCGTTCTGCATGGCATGGGTCCAGATCACCCTAGGACATCTTTAAGCCCTTTTCCTTAGGCAATTTTATGCTCTCCTGGCTTTCTATATACTGAAAATGGCCAGCAGTGTATTTGCAGCCCACAGCTCTCTTTCAATCTGCAGACCCTGGTGCTAGCCTCCTTGACATGTCCACTGGGTTCTTACAGGCACTTCAAAGTTAACCTATACAACATGGAACTTTTTACTGCCACTTCTTTTCCCAGATTTACCATCTCCTTCAATGGCACCTCCATTAACTCAAGTGGTCATGCGAGAAGCTCAAGGCCATCCTGGTTGCCTCTCTTCGCAATCTCATATCAAATTCATCACTGAGTTCTGCTGGGTCATTTTCTAAATGTTACCTCTAATTCCTCCCTAAAGTCCAAAGCCACTCTCTGAAGGATCACAGTCTTCTCCCATCTGGTCTCCTGGAAGTTGTCCCTGTGCCACTAAAATCCCTTCTGTAACTAGCAGTTACGGCAATATTTTAAAGATAAAATTCTATTATATCAGCCTCTTCACAAGACATAATGATGCTTGGATGCGGATGATGGCTAGGAAGATTCTAGAAAGTACAAAGTGGGTAACCCCTCTGTTCAGTACCTAACACATTGTAGGTACTCAATAGTGCTTTGAATGAATCCAAGGGTTTCAATTTCTTCTGCCCTTTTTCTAGGACAGAAATGATTTTTTTCTATTTTTTTTTTTTTTAGAGAGGGAGAAAGAGAGAGGGAGAAACATCGATAAATATTTCTATCATGTGAGAGACATTAATCAGTTGCCTCTCACATGCCCCCAACTGGGGACCTGGCCTGCAATCCAGGCATATGCCCTGACTGGGAATCGAACCAGTGACCTTTTGGTTCACAGGCTGGCACTCAATTCAATGAGCCACACCAGCCAGGGCTAGAACAAAAATGATTTTCTATAGGCACTTTCAACCCCCTCATGTGCCACAGTGGCAGAGACTAGGGGCAATCATAGTCTTTCCTAACTAAATGCTCCTCTCTCATCTGCAATCTCTGGCTCTGAGTCTTTTCCCCACTTCTTGTCTAATTGCAAAAATACTGCTGTTATCACATGCTGCTCCAAGAAAAATACAATGTGCCCAGTCCACATTCCTATCTGACTTTCTTTGGAAACATAATTGTAGTTGGTTTGGACGAGTGCTTTGTGTTACTCCATCCCATCCTCTTAAGCAATCCCAAGGGTTTCCCCCCTGACTCAGTGAACAGGAAGGAAGGAGAATTGATAAGAGTCAGTGTTAGACACATCATGCAAGCTGAGTTCAGTCAGGAACCTGAGCTCTGCCTTTACCAATTTTCTATGAGGATAAAAGAGGGAAATCTACAAAGGCCTCCAAATTGTGCCCAGGTGTGAGGGCAGTTGATCCATAGGACAGAACCCAGAGTTAGAATGAAGAAAACCCCCAAGGTTGTGGAGGTTGTTGCTGGTCAGGGTGAAGGCTTGACCCTGAGTTTTATATAAAGCTAAATTTATTCCTTTGGTTTTTATATTATATGTATAGCATATATTATGATAGTTCTATAATATTATAGAATATTTTATTTTTATTTCTATTGTCACACTCCATGTCATTTTTAATAACAAAACTGCCACTGGAAGTGTATTATTAGGAATCTTGAAGTTCTATTGTTCATATCCCAAATATAGTCATTTGGCCCCTAGCACAGCCTAAGCCAGCAGAAGGGAGAAGCTGTGGTTCACTCAGTGCTGAGCTCTCAGGGAACCTGGCACCTGCCGGCATCAGAGAGATCACTAGAACCAGCTCTGGTGGTTTGATGGACAGCACCTTGCCAAACCAATAGTGAAAACCACTTCCTTCACCTGTCAGTTTCTTTAAGGCTTCATTCAGCTCCAATTTTTGACTTTCCCCTACTCCTGAGAGGGTGCTAAAGACCCCCTGCCCTGTCAGAACAAGGCAGGAGAAAGGAGATTCCACTCTGACCAAGGAATACTTGTATTTTGCCATGTATAACGTGCACTTTTCTGCCCAAATTTTTGAGGGAAAAATAAGGATGCATATTTTACATGGGTAGTACTAATTCCATATCTATATAAATGCTTTTAATTTTTATTTATGCTTAAGAATTAAAAATGTAACTCTAGAAAGCAATGACAATGTCTACATGCAAAATAATACGCTGGGGTACAACAATCAGTTTTGTTTCTAAATATAAATAAAGAAATAATTGAATTAAAAAATTAAAATGAAAGATTTTTTTCCTGGAAGCTTGGACAAAAAATATGGGTGCATATTATACATGGGAGCACACTATACACAGCAAAATATGGTAACTATTTCCTACTGAGAGTACCTAGCTATTTTCCGACTGTGTGAACACTTCTCATACTTCCTGGACATTTTATCAGTCTCTAATGATGCTTTATATCTTGTTATACGTTGAATTATGTCCTGCCCCCCAAAAGATATATGTTGGAGTCCTAGTGACCAGTACCACAGGCAATGCCCTTATTTGGAAACAAGGTCTATGTAAATTTAGTCAAGTTCAGATAAAGTCATTAGACAGTCCCTAATCCAATATGACAAGTATCCTTTTAAAAGGGGAAAGTCTGGACAGAGGTGCAGGGAGGGAAGGCAGTGTCATGAAACACAGGGATACTGCCATGGAAGGATGCAGGCAGGCTGGAGGGATGTGTTACAAACCAAGGAACCTGAGGCTACCAGAGGCTAGGAGACAGCACAGAACAGTTCCTTCCTTTGAGCTTTCAGAGGGAAGCAGGGCCCTTGATTTTGGGCTTCTGGTCTCCAGAAACATGAATCAATAAATTGCTATTGCATTAAGCCACTCAGTTTGTGGTACTTTGTTGTGGCAGCCCTAGGAATCTACTATACCTTCCTCTTTCCACATAGAGTTACTCTGGTGACTGTGGGTCCTGGTGTTTGACAGACCTGGTTTGAATTCTGGCTCTTTGGCACCATCCTTTAGCACTTTCTGTAGGTTTCCTAATGTCCTTTTCCTCTAACTTAATTTGAACACCACATGTATTTGCACTTAAAAAATTTCCCTCTTGAAGAAACTTTTTTTTTGCAGGGGCTGCAGAACAAGATAAAGGGAACTTCCAGGGCTCATTTTCTTCCTGATTCAACAGCATCAGCCTTGGGGCTTTGGGCTGGTGTAACAGAGTTAAGTGTGAAATGTCTCCACTAGAATATTGAGGGCTTCCTCAAAACAGGCATACTTTCATTTTTAGCCCAAAGGGATCTTTTAGCCTCTTTAGCTGCTCTACTAAAGCTTTCAGGAATCTTTCTGCCCCAACTATTTAATTCAGCAAGTATACATACATACATACATACATACATACATACATACATACATACATACGCCAGAACTACTCTAGGTGCTGAGGAGGCAACATTGAGCATATAAAGCCCTGCCTTTCCTAATGTATGTCAGGTGAAAACAAATGCTTGATAAATAAGGCAAGGCACAGATTAGAGTAGGTCAGGAGGGCAGGTGGTAGGTTTGCTGTTTTATGTGGGGTAGTCAGGGACATCTCTGCAGTGGACGTTCAGAGGGAATAAGAAAGTGAGGAGCGGGACACACAGATATTTGAAGGGAGCATATCTCAGGCTAAGGAAAAGTCAGTGCAGAGGTCCAGAGGGGAGCAGGCTTATTAAACCAATCAAGGAGACTGGTGTTGCTGGAATAAGTGAGTGATGGGCAGGTGGGAGGTGAGGTATGAAGAGCCCAGATCATAAAGGGACTTACAGACTATGGAGAAGACTGTGGAATCTACTCTGAGTGAGATGAAAACTGGAGGAAAAGGAAAGGATCTTGCTGAGGTTTTAAAAAGATATCTGTGAGTATACTGTGGAGAATAACATTGCCAGGAACAAGGACAAAGTAAGGGGATCAGTTAGACACACGCTGCAAAATCCCAGGTGAGTGGGGGTGGGGGCTTTGAGGTGGTAGCAGTGACAAGTGGTCAGATCAGGAGTATATTTTGAAGGCAGAACTGACAAAACTTGCTGGTGGAGCAGATGCTGATGGAGGTGGAGAGTTGGGGTCCAAGGCGTAGAGCCTGGATACCTGGAAGACTGGAATGCCATTTGCTGAGATGGGGTGAATAATGATGAGAAGAGGAAGGATGCAGGGCTATGCAAGAAGGACAAGGGGTTTGTCTGGACACATTCAGTTTGAAAATTCCTATAAGACCAACAAGTACAGATACCAAAAAGGCCACTCCAACAGCATCTGTGGTTCAGGGGAGGAGCCTGATTTGGAGACCATCTGCACAGAGGTAGTATTTAAAGCAGTCAGGCAGGATGACTCACTTAACAGAAATATCAGCAGGGAAGAGAAGAGATCCAAGGACTAAATCCCATGGTGCTCACTATTTAGGGATCACAGAAATGAGGGGAGCTAATGAAGGATGCTGAGGAGAGCCAATGCAGCAAGAGGAGCAGAGAAAGTGTAGGCTTGAAGGCCAAGTATTAATATTTGTAAGAAGGAAAGCAAGTACCTGTGTCAGATGCTGCTGGAAGATGGAAGGATATGGGGACCAAAAACTGACCACTGGATTTGGCACACATGAAGGGCATGGGGACCTTCACAAGATCAGTTTAGGGTTCAACATCTTGATGAGAGTGAATCTAGGGGAAAAAATGGAAGGAAGGGGACTGAAGACAGGAAGCTCAGACACCCTTGTGAGGAGCTCTGTTGTAAAGCAAAGTTGAGAAGAAAAAGGAGCTGGAGGTAGATGTAGGGTAGGGGGATGGTTCTTGAAAGATGGGAGGTATTAGTAGCATTGTTCCCAGGTGGAAATGACCCATTAGTGGGAGGAAAAAACTGGTGATGCAGGATGGTGAGGGACAACTGTTCAAGTAACATCCTGAGTATGTGAGAAAAGTCAGGACCCACTTGCACAAGCAAAAGGGTTGACCCTCCAGAGGAGCACAAGTGTTTTATCCTCTGCAGTGGCGGGGAGGCAGAGCAATCAATACAGGTAGAGGTCTGTTGGTGGAAGTTCTTCTAATTAATTTCAGTTTCTCACTGAAATAAGACATAAGGTCATGAACTGAGAGTGAGTAGGATGGAAGGATCTGGGAGGTTTGAGAAGGGAGAAATCAGAATGAAATAATAACCCAGGGGATCTTTTTGTCAAAAGCTATCAGTGGGCTGTGAAACCAATTTAGAAGGTTGCCATTAGCACATTTTAACTAAATGAAATAGATTTGGATCAGAAAGAAAAGGAAATATCGGAGTAAAACTGTTAGCTCCCAAAACTTTATTTCACTCCTATATATATGAGTGTAATAATAATAAATGGCTGTTGCCCTGACTGGTGTGGCTCGGTGGGTTGGGCATTGTCCAGCAAAGCAAAAGAATGCCTGTTTGATTCCCAGTCAGAGCACATGTCTGGGTTGTGAGCCAGCTCCCCAGTTGCGGGTGTGCAAGAGGCAACCGATCAGTGTTTCTCTCGCACATCTGTTTCCTCTCTTTCTCTCTCCCTTCCCCACTCTCTGAAAATAAACTTTAAAATCTTCAAAAAATAATAATAACCTGGCTGGTGTGGCTCAGTGGACTGAGCACCGGACTACGAAGCAAAAGGTCACCAGTTGGATTCCCAGGCAGGGCACATGCCTGGGTTGCAGGCCAGGTCCCTTGTAGGGGGCGCGTGAGGGGCAACCACACATGGATGTTTCCCTCCCTCTCTTTCTCCCTTCTCCTCTCTCTAAAAATAAATAAATAAAATCTAAAATAAAATAATAAAAATAATAATAAATGGCTTTCAAAGACTGATCTGGGACTTCTGGCCAAGATGGAGGTGTAGGTGGACACACTGTGCCTCCTTTCACAATCAAAATTAAGGACAACAAAGATTAGAAACAAGAAAACAATCAGAACTGGTAGAAAATTGAACTGTATGGAAGTCCAACAACCATTCATCCAGACTGGTAAGAGGGGCAGAGTAGCGGCTGGAAAAAGTGGAGGGGTGGCCCTGGTCACACAGGCGGCAGCAGCTGGCCAATCCCACAGGCAGCGGCTAGCAGACCCTGGGCACAAAGTGGCAACTGTGCAGACCCAGTGAGGCCGCGCAAGGCGGCTGGCTGACCAGGTGGTCCCACATTTGTGCGCAGATAATCCACGTGAAGGGGAAGTGGCGGAAGGGACTGGAATCCGAGAGTAGAACAAGGGCCATTGTTCCTCTTGGACCCCGCCCCCACATACAGTGTTACTACCCAGCTACTGGGCTGCCCCGCCCTGGGGAACACCTAAGGCTCCACCCCTCACTATGTAACAGCTGCAACCAGACCAAAAAAAAAAAAAAAAGGCTCAAACTGGAGAACAAATCAAAGCCCCAGAGCCAATTCATCTAAGCAACCAAGAGATAGCCAGCCTATGAGATGCACAATTCAAAGCACTGGTGATCAGGGTGCTCACAGAATTGGTTGATTTTGCTCACAAATTAGATGAAAAAATTAAGGCCACAATAAGCAAAATGAAAGAAAATGCACAGGGAACCAATAGAGATGGGAGGAAAACTGGGATTCAAATCAATGGAGTGGACCAGAAGGAAGAAAGACACAACCAAACAGAAAACAAGGAAGAAACAAGAATTCAAAAAAAATGAGGAGAGACTTAGGAACCTCCAGGACATCTTTAAACATCCCAACACCCAAATTATAGTGGTATCAGAAGGGGAAGAAGAAGAGTAACAAGTGGAAAAGTTATTTGAACAAATAAAAAAGGAGAACTTTCCCAATCTGGCAAAGGAAATAGACTTCCAGCAAGTCCAGGAAGCTCAGAGAGTCCCAAAGAAGGTGGACCCGAGGAGGAACACACCAAGGCACATCATCATTACATTACCCAAGATTAAAATGAAGGAGAGAATTCTAGAAGCAGCAAGGGATAAGGGGACAGTCCCCTACAAAAGAGTTTCCATCAGACTGTCAGCTGATTTCTCAAAAGAGACCTTATAGGCAAGAAGGGGATGGAAAGAAGTATTCCAAATCATGAAAGTCAAGGACCTACATCCAAGATTGCTCTATCCAGCAAAGCTTTCATTTAGAATGGAAGGGCAAATAAAGTGCTTCCCACATAAGGTCAAGTTAAAGGAGTTTATCATCACCAAACCCTTATTATATGAAATGTTAAAGGGACTTATCTAAGAAAAAGAAGATAAAAAACAGGACAGTAAAAAGACAGCAAACTCACAGATATTAACAACCACACCTAAAACAAAAGCAAACTAAGCAAACAAGTAGAACAGGAACAGAAACACAGAAATGGAGATCACATGGAGGGTCAGCAACAGGGGAGTGGGAGGAGGAGAGAGGGGGAAAAGGTACAGAGAATAAGTAGCATAGATGGTAGGTAGAAAATAGACAGGGGGAGGGCAAGAACAGTGTGGGAAATGTAGAAGCTAAAGAACTTATGACACATGGACATGAACTAAAGGTGGAGAATGTGGGTGGGAGGGAGTGTGCAGGGTGGAGGGGAATGATGGGGGAGAAATGGGACAACTGTAATAGCATAATCAATAAAATATATTTTAAAAAAGACTGATTTGAAGAGTAACATGGATGGACTATTAGTCCTCCCTAGAGGTCAACAGTTTGAACCCTGTAACATGCCCATGATTTTATAGCCATGCCCATCTGCCTGGTACAAGCAGAGTCTAGGGAAAGCATGCTTCAGCCTGGCTTGTGTTTAGTCAGGGGAGTCCCCTGAAAGAGGCAGGCAAGAGAATTAAAGAATATGCAAAGGGTGGGTTATAATCCCAGGCCCCGAAATATGAGTTGGAAAGAAGGCAGGTGAGGATGTGACTGGAAAGGGGGACAATGACCTGGTGGCAGGGTCAATAGATTATAGAGCATAGTGGTGAATGAGCTAAAGTAACTCTACAAGAAAAACAAGATTTCACATTTTCTCCTCAAGACTGAGGGCAAGGTGAATTGTGTTCTTTCACCAACGCTCATTCACAGAAATTTTCTGTTAAATGATGTATTAGAAATGCTTTATCAGAGTGCTTTCTCCTTGCTTCTGCACTGGGCTTTTCAAATGGCGTGTAAGAATGTTTGAAGTCAATAGGTATCATTTCTTGGTTAATTTTCCCAGCACTCACACAAAAAATGTTTTTCCTCAAAAGCAATTGTGTTACATTATCATATAGTTGTACAGTGTCTTCAGTTTGGTGAATCTTCAGTAACTACTTTGCTGTGTTTATTAATTTTTGTTTCTAGAATGGTATTTATTTTATCAAAGTATCATAATCCTTGAAAACTATGAAGTCTTGGTTCTTATATCAGGCTCTTTTTCTTTCTCTGGAAGAACTGAGTACAGCCTTTCATACTTCCATTGTATCAACTTTCATAGGTTACATACAGGATCTCTCAGAATATTAAAGACCAGCTAAGACTCAGAAATTTAAATGGACTCATGGGGAAATAGTCTCTAAAATACTGCTCTTTCCTGCTTGTACTATTCCTTTTTTTTTAATCCTCACCTGAGGACATGTTTATTGATTTTAGAGAGGAAGAGGGAAACATCGATCAGTTGTCTCCCATATGTTCTCTGAATGATTGAACCCACAACCTAGGTATGTGCACTAAGCAGGGTTCAAACCCACAAACTTTTGGTGTATGGGATGATACTCCAACCAACTAAGCTAGGGCTCTTGTTTTCTTTTATCCTTATTGCTGATAATTTTTTCTCTTGCAATTATTATTTTCATAGTTTAATTCTTAAGCTAAATGAAAAAATACCTTAGGAAAAAAAAGATTGATTTCCACCATATATCAATAGTTCGGGTGAAATCTGGCCATGATATAGATCGAGATCTTGAACCATAATGTTTAAAATGTCATCTGATTCCACATGGCTCTGCCACGTGATTTTGGCTTCTCTGTCTCCAACATTATTCCAGCTACTGCATGCTGAGAATAGCAGATGCACAAAATTCTTACTGACAGGATCATGTTAAATTGAAACCCTCTGGTAGCAACAAGCTTCATCTCCGAAGCCTTCTGTGATTGGCTAATTTGAAACTTCACATATCCCCTGCACATTTTGCTTCCACTTGAGTCAGGATAGTAGAAGCTAGAAAATTTCTTTGGCAAGTATAATGGAGAAACTGAGATAGATAACTGAGCAATTTGCAGCCAGATAAAGAGGGTCATCTACCTGGAGATGACATCCAGGCTTTAGTTGTGTTTCAGCTCCAGGCCCAGAAAAGCAGCAAAACGAGGTGGATGATGCCAGGACCAACTGCAATGACTAAAAACACCCTGCCCTGTCAATGACCAATCAATGGAGACCATGACCCTGAAAGGGCACACCAGCAAAACTAACGAATATTTTGCTGAAACCCTCCCCTAAGATTCTGGCCTGCAAGAGAGAAATAAAACCCCTCAAAACAAAGGGCACCACATGCCCCTTGCCTTTCCCTTCCCTCTCTTCTTCCTCCACAGGCAGGCATCTCCTAAATTCTAGCAGTTCAAGGGACCCCATGAGACTTGCAACATGGGGAGCAATGGGCTGCAGCAGCTTATCCATGACTAACCCCCTGAACCTGTCCCCCCAAAGCCCCATTTTCTCTGACTTCCCAGAGAGCTAAGGCAGTCCAGCCTAGGTTCTCCTGTTGCTTCTTCTATGCTAAGCCCTTCTTTGTTTCACTGTCCCCAGCCTTAATAAACGTACTCTCAATCACCTGGACTCACATCATCTTTCTTGCACACTGCTGGCCAGCAAGGGCCGGGTCCAGTGCAACCTACCAGAAATGGGGAGGGAAAGATGATGGTTACCAAGGCACAGAAACGATGATGGTGGGAGGTGCATGTGCACTCAGATGCTTACGTATATCTAAGAGTAAGGACCTGGCCTGGACAGTAAGAGCATATGTTGCCATTTCCTGACATAATGAAGAAATTCTCCTTCAGATCTTAATGTTCTCTTGTCTTCTAGACCACGGTTCTCAATATCCTCCACCCCACTCCTCCCCGGTTACTTTTTAAGGAATCAACAGGCAATGATAATAGAAACAAAGATCTAGCTGTTTTCAAGAAGGATATTAACATATTTATAGGCATCCTGTGATTATAATGAATATTTCCAATAAAGTCTGAGGGCATAAACATCTGCACCAGAATTGTGGAAAATAAACATGACCGAGAAGCATCAAAGATGGGCCAGAAAGCCATACATGTCCCTACTTGTGGCAGAGGGTTAGTAAGAAACACCTGCACCTCACACCATCACAAGAGGGTGTCACAGAAATGAAGGAGAATGAATTCTTCCTAACTGTGACTTGCCGGTGAGGTTGAGAACAAGTATCCAAGACCATGGTGGATGCTGCCAGTGCTCTGCCGTATCTCCACAACTCCCTCTATTATTTTCACTCCTACAATGGCACCTGTGTCTCTGTGTGGCAGGATGACCTTCAGGCTCATGGGACCTGCTCAGCCTGCATGCAGAAGAGCTGGAGGTGAGTGAGGCAGCCCTCAGCCAAAGACTGAACAGCACAGAGGCATAAGTACTATAGTAAACTCACCTCTGATCTCCCCACTCTGGTGGGTCCTGCACTGTCTCCAGAACTTTCCTCTGAAGACTTCCCCTTATCTCCTCTTACAAACGCTGAGAGTTTATTGATACTTAAATTAAAAATAAGGCACAATGCCCTGCAGGGCTTGAGCATTCCTGCAACAGGACTGTGTCACCCAGAGCAGCGATGATGAGTTTCCCTTCAGGACTCCTCATCTCTCCGTCAGACTCTTGAGGACATGACACTGTCCTAAATTGTCTTCCACTTTGTTCCAAATGTAGAGCTCTTGACTCCTTTCTCGGCCTGAAAGCTCTCAACGCAAGCAGGGAGCCTCATGTTCTGAGTGGGGCCATAAGGAACAATGTGTTCTTTCCCCAAATGTCCCACACTACTTCTGATTCTCACTCTTTGCACTTGACACTCCTACCCAAACATCCACTGTTGTTAGCTATCATCACCTTATCCCTCCCTCTGACAGACTCTGCCAGAATCCTTTTCTGACACCAGGACAGGCCCTGACACCAGAAAGTATCCTTTCTACCTGCAACCACATCACCCTTGCACAGAAAGAGGTCACTCTTTCCTAGCCCCGACTCTGAAATGACCGCACCTCCAGCAGGTACCAATGAAGACAGAATTTAAAGAGAGAGGGATAGCCCAAGACTAGATTAAAATGTAGGAGGTTGCTTGTACTGTTTAGATCATAGGCATAGCCTAAGATCACCCTGTACACTGTTTAGGGAAAAACATTAGCTTGAGAAGGCTCCAGCCTTGAGGGAAGGACAGGGAACTGTTGGGTCTGACTGACACTTCATACATGGGACCTTATCTTACAGAGCAAGTAAGAAGCTTTGAGGAAACCACCATAAATGGGGCACCTTCATCATCCTGAAGCCTTTCAGGATGATAAAGGCGGACCCTATTCCCTCCTTTCGTCCCTCCTTTAGGACGAAATAGGTCACCCCAATAGGTCCATTGGACCCTATTCCCTCCTTTCGTCCCTCCCTCTCCCCCTGTGCTCCTTGCTCAGGAGCCATGAAACCTTGGGGCCTAGAGGATCATTGTTCACAGACTTCCTTCACACAGGAGGGTAGCCAAGAGCCAAAGAAGCCTCTGCAATCCACACCCTCTTCACTGTGCTTGTTTTAAAAAGACATCTTTTTCAAAAGACACAAGCCTCTGTCTTAGTTCTCCTTTGGATCCCTAAATTGCCAAGGGGAAAAACAATTGCAAAGGAAAATAATAAAGAATTTTATTTAGGGGTTTTCAAGTTCAAACTTGGCACAAGTGTGTCTCCTCAGTCATGTAGTAACCACACTGTCCTGTGCTCACCAGTTTGTAACTACCCCCTGCTAGGCTGGAGGGCCCTCAGGCCAGGAATTATACAGTGGCACCTGACAGATCAGTCCCTGGAAGTCAGTCAGGATCCCACACCCCTGGCAGTGCAGAAACCTGAAGCCACCATGTCGCCACAGAACCAGTCTGGTTAGTGTTTTCTTTCCCCAGATACCCTGCTGACTGGTCAGTAAGTGTGGTCTGAATATGCACAACAAACACCTACAGGTTTCATTCAATTTGTAGTTTACAAGAAAAGGAAGGTCAAAAACTATTAAGTCTTCCAATATTAGTGTCTAGGCTTAATATCATTCCAAATAAATCCCATGGAATAAAATTTGACTGGAATAATTAATGGTGAGCATTGCCAAGAAAATTGTGCAGGGATAGAAAGTGAAGTGGAACTTACCCTGCCAAACACTGCATGGATTAAAGAGCTGTGGAGAGGTGAGTTTATTCACCAAATAATACTGAGCCTGGGAGTAAGCTAGTAAAGGGAGGGGGAGAATTAAGTGGCGTTCGTACTTTGCAGACCACCTAGCAAATACACCCCAAATGAATTTAAACAGTAACCTGTAAAATTGAAACCCTAAAAATTAGAAGAAACGATAAATGACTAGTTGTTTGTATATGCAAGAAAGGCTTTTTGAGCACAGGAGCCATTAAAGAAATCCAAAGAAAAAGTACGAACATTCAACTACACAAAACAATAGTTTTTGTATAACAAAAAGTCACAAACACTCAGCACTTGGGCAAAAAAACGTCTAGACAGTGAAATGGGGAGTGTGGTTGAGATGCCATCTCACTTATCCTGGCACCACGAGCTGAAGTCAAACAAACCCCAGCCTGGTTTTAGGAGACACGGCTTCTGGTTTCAGACCTGCAGGGAGGTGTGGCAGTTTTGCTGATTTCTGGGGACTAAAATGTTCTTGTGCATCTTACCACTGAAGGGGACCTTTCATTTTTTATAAAGTATTCTTGTAATCAAACCAGAGTTAAATGTAATGGGACATTAGCTATTGGAAAAAAAATCTGTAGTGATTTCTACAATAAAGAAAAAATGCTTTATTAAGCAAATAAAGTTCATCTAGTTAACTATTTAAACTAGCTAAATGTTTGGATTTTTCTATTCCTTACCAAACACATAAAATCGTATACGTGAAAACCAAAAGTTCTATTTATCTCATTTAGTAAGTTAATCTATGTAAACCAAATAGATTTAATTCATTAAAAATGGTAAAACACAAATGTTTCCAAGTCTAATTTTAAAAATTCTCAACTTTTCAGAATTTCAAGCGAGTGAAGGATTACGTGTTGATACCTTCATTATTTACTTGATCAAATAAAAATGAGATATAAGTTCACAGCAGCAATTAGAACACCTTCTGAATTTGCTTTTTATTTGGACACTGTAAAGCTCAGCCACATAATTTAAGTCAATCTTGCAGATGGTTTCAAAATTTAAAGCAGCATAGCTTTATAACTTTTCTTACAACTTCTGGCGTTATTCAAAGTTACTGCCAGGGGTCCCTGCCACCAAAGATCCTTGACCAGAATAAGAATGAAATGCTCATAGCCTCATACCCCACTCCCCCCAAAATCCAACTTTATTTTCTGAGTCTTCTACAAAATGGTTCTGTTTAGACTTTTGAGAAACCATTAGCAAGTTTAAAAAATATTTTCTACTACAAAAATCACATCATTCATTCAATGTGTGATAATGCTGTTGAGTGGGTTTGGTAGTGGCTGCATTAACTTGTGTGGTTCCACTCACACTCTCCACTGACACTCCACATTTCTCAGGAATGAACAACCTGGGGTAGCCTGAGCCTGGACCCACCACAACAGGTTCTGGCTGTAAACTAGCAGGTTGAAGGTTCTGGATGGTCCGGCTCATCAGTACAGGCTCTTCCTCACTTGCACCTCTAGCTCAAGAATCTGCTTCCCTGCCCCGGGATGACATCCAAAGGAAGTTCTGCTTTGACCTCTCTGCTCCACCTGTGGCCTCACTCTGGGTAAGTTCATCAAATGGAGACAGCTTCGGTACACAGTGCCCCAATGACTTCCTGAGTCTCCAACTGCTTAGTGAAAATTTCTATCTGGGGTGACATACAGGACTTTTAAACTCAGCAGGTTAAACATCACACTAGCTATTTCCTCCCCACTCTCTTCCTTGGTCACATGCAGGAGTATGTGCCCTTGCTTGTGCGCACACACACATGCACACACCACATATTCCTGGAAACACGCACACACCCCCCATCTGATAGGTCCATTTTTCTCAAAACACTCCTGTCCTCAACTTCTGTGACACCGTCCTATTCAACACAGATCTCAGGGGCTACTTGCTTTTCAGGCTTTGGAAAAATCTGTGAGACAAATCTCAACATAAATTTGCTCAGTGCTGGTGATCTAGAAACATCTGCAGGTGGACAGTAAATTTACCCAGTTATTTCTCTGATCACAGTATCACTTCCCAAGGGTCCTCTGCTAGCCCACGACTCTTCCTTGATTCCTTGAAATAGGAACTCCAGCTTCCCCAATCCATCTCCTCTCTTAAAGGTAACATAGCCTGAATAGCCAGAGTTACAGATCTGTGAAAAGTACCTGATAAATAGTAGATTGTAATCAAAGCCTTTAAAAAAACCACCTGATTTTAAACAATGGGTGTGTATGAAGAGGGGGCTGCCATCAGCAGCCTTTGTTCCAGGTCAGAGGCACCCAGTGAGTGACTGCTGCTACCTTTTCATGAGTAGACACTGACACCGTCCACACTGCCAGCTCCCCAGGAAAGAGGAAGTGAGACAACTGAAAACTCAAGAGTGTATTTTCCTGGTCAGTGGAGGTGATCAACCAAATGTACCATCAGTATTAGAATCCCTAAGTTGCTGTTCCATACACAGTTGCATTTGAGGTTTTCTCAGGGAAGACTGAGTGAGATCTGCAGGCTTTTGGGCACCATGAAGACAGCTGTCTAAGGCCTGTTTGCGTTTTTTATGGGACTCCTCAGCTCCCTCGGATCTGATCAAACCTGGAGAACTGATTCATGTTTACCAGGCTCACAGAAACTGGCAGACCAACAGTTAACTGTAGATTTACAGGGGTGTGAGGTTCAGTGTCCAGAACATACATTTTTACTATCCTAAGTACCAATGCTCTTCAGAAGCTGCCTAGATGAACTAAAAACCATTTGGATGAACTAAACATTTCCTGAAGTGGATCCCCTGAAACACTGGATCCAGAAGGTGTTTCATAAGACACAGTATTCTGTGGCCAAATGAAGCTGGTAAACATTCTATATTATGACATCATTCTAAAAAGTCCCAATGCACACTATAATGATAAAGGCACTGAAAATCCTACAGTGAAAAACCTACTTAACATTAGCATTACTCTCATACATATATATACACACATATATATTTTTTTAAAGATTTTATTTATTTATTTTTAGAGGGGAAGGGAGGGAGAGAAACATCAATGTGTGGCTGCCCCTCCCATACCTCCTACTGGGGACCTGGCCTGAAACCCAGGCATGTGCCCTGTCTAGGAATCAAACCAGCGACCCTTTGGTTCACAGGCTGGCACTCAATCCACTGAGCAACAACAGCCAGGGAGCATTACTCTAATAGATTTTACCACAGTAACTCTTTAGTAATTTTTTTGCAAAGCGGCATCCTAAAACACAACTGGGTAAATTCTCTTCTAGACATACATTGTATACGGTATATCTCTGAGCAGAGCCACCTCTAGCAAGTCAGCTGTGGTAAAGCAAAATGATTACTAGATCTGAGCCCTGGTTTTAGCTTTGGTACTTTGACCTCCCCAGGCCTCTTTGCTCACCTACCAAGTGGAATTAACAACATTGTGAGAAACAACTGAGGTATCATCTGTAAAAACATTTTATAAAATACCATAAAAATGTTATGCTCTGCTTAGGATATACTTCTTGCTGTGTAACCCTTCAAAATGCATTTATAAAGGGATATTTTTGTTCTTTCTTTCAATACCCATTCCTTGAGTGCTAATCAGTAAGAGCTATGACCTGGGTTTCAACCTTAGGAAGTTCAGACAGTGGGCAAGTGGGGTCCACCGAATATTGCTTGTAAGTGATACACACACAAGGAATTCTGGGGTGCTAAGATGAGTACCTTGCCAGAAAATGGAGGAGGGAAGTCACAGAAAGCTTCCCAGCTGAAACCTTAGGAATCTTGAAGGATCATTAGGACGGTTGGATGCATAAGGGGAATGGGACATAACGCCAAAATGACATAACATGGCGGGGGGGGGGGTGGTTATGAAGAACGGGCCCAATTAAGGTTACCTCTCAGTGTTGCATGCCCTTGCACAGAGGAGAAACCAGTTATCTGTCTCCTCTAAGCAGAAGAAGAAATTTAGCTTGGTAAGGAGGCTGTTTCTAGAGAGTGGAAATTCTTTTTGGAGGGGTTTAGTGACCCCTGAATATGGAAAAGGGGTGAGAGACTTTGGGTGAGGATGAGGGCTGCTGGGAAGTTATCTCTAAACAAGCACATACCGTAGCCCTTGAGGGAGTCAAGCTCCTGCCATCTACCCCTACATAGGGGTCAACAGTGGGCTATTTTAGGTCTTTTCTGCTTACGTAACGTCTGCAGGAGAATTTATTAAACAAGGAGGTCTTGGTAACAGATTGGGCCTGCTTTCATGTCCCAGACTCTCAGAGCTGAGAGCAGAGTCCACAAACCTCAAAGCTACTGTCAACCACCAGCCTTCTCCAGTCCCAAATGCAAGGGCATCTCACTGCCCAGGCCCCTCACAACCCCTGGCTCCTGATACCCTTTATGGAGGTTCCAGAGCACTGGGAATTCACCTGTGCTAGAGGCACAACGGAACCTGAGGCAAACAAGGGTAATGTGTGCCTCTATGTACACTTATCAAAATATTCTCCCATATTTGAACATAGTAAAAAGTAAATAAAGCTCTATAGTCCAAAAACATGACTATATATGAAACCAGCATTGCCTAATCTGTTGTATGTCATTGTCAATCTTCATAAACCCCCAAGTGGGGACCAGACACACCTAGGGTGCTTGGAAATGACTGTTTTCAATGCCCAGGTTACAAAGTCATAAAAGCACCCCTTCTTTACAGAAAATGTTCATACTTTGTTCATCGTGGGTTTGTTTTTGTTTGTTTGGTTTTTTTTTGCATTAAATTTGATTTTTTTAAATATTGCATTAAAATTATATTTATCTTAATTACTGAAAACCACCAAATGTTTATTTTTGCTGCAATATTTACAGTCCTGTTTGTTGAAGAATGCTGAGGGTTTCCTTGTTGCTAATAGCATGTTCCAAAAAAACCCCAGGGTCCCTGAAACCCTCAGGACTGCAAGAAAGTGAGGCTGCGCTGTGTGCAGGGTCAGTGTTGACCTTCTCTGCTTAATTCAGAAAGCCCCAAGGATTTGAGAGCTTTAATAAGAGAAGAGCCTCTTTTAGCCCAGGGGACTGGTATTGCCTTGTATTTCTTGGTAACATATTACAGACTCTAAAGCTGAATTCTGCAAACTCTGCGGTCTCCCAGCCATCGAAGGGCGCCCTGTGCTGGGTAAGTGGACGCTGAGCCTGTGGGAATATAGGCCAAGGGTGGAGGCTTCAAAGTGGGAAAGTGGCTCCGTCCCTTCCCGGCAGGAACCCTGGGCTCCTCCCCCGCCCGCTACGCCGCCACAATCAATCACCGCTACAGCTCTTGGCCCCACCAGCCAGGATTCACTGACCCTTCCTGCTGAGGCTACTTCCCCGGGAAGAAAATCTCCCGCTGGAGAGTCTGCCTAGTGCTCTGGCTGGGCGCAAGGACCAAGTCACCGCTGGGGACCCTGAGATGTGCAACCTCCGCTTCCACCCCCGCGCACTTGATACCACGTAGGTGTCCCCGCAGGTAGAACTGGACAAAAGTTTCTACCTCCTTCCTCTCGCGCGTACACACGCATTCGCAAGCACACACCCCGCACCACGGTGTCGTCATCGCCCCCAGCCCAGCTGCCCCGCACCCCACCCCACCCCCTCGAAGGTCAGCTGAGGATACCCCAGGACCCTGCCTGGACCAGGGGCCGCCTCATAGCGTGGTAATATCACCCATCCGGGTTCAAGAGTCCCCACTCCCTGGCGCCCCCTCCCCACCCCCGCATCGGTCTCCACGACCTCCGAGGGCGCTCGCCTACTCTCTTCCCCAGGTCTTTCCCGGAGGGGAGGAGAATGTGAAGAGCAGCAACCTGCGCCTTGAAACCCGCAGAGCCCCCGCCAACGCCCCAGAGTCTTCCAGGGTGCTAGGTAAGGGCACGGGGGTGGGGTCTCCGCTGCCACCGCCCCTTACCTCGAGCAGGCAGTGCCCGCAGGTCCGGGAGGCGGGGGCAACCGGCGTCTCCGCGGATGAGCGCCGGGCTGGGTTTCCACAACCGGGAGGAGGAGCAGGAGAAAGAGGAAAGGGGAGGGGAGAAGCAGGAGGAGGGGAAGGAAGGGCTTTGTGTTAGCCTCCGCCCTCCCTCCGCTCCTGGGCTGGTAGCCAGCCCCCACCCTCTCTAGAGGGGTGATCTGAGGGGGCGAGGAAGGCGCCTTTATGGCCCGGAATATCGCCACCCCCGCTCCTAGTACTCCGTATTTCCGCCCCTCCAGATGTGCCGCCTCCGAGTTTACCCTGGGACCAGGAATCCCTGCTGGGACTCGAGAGAGCCGAGACTAAAAAGTTTATTTAACCCGTAGCAAATTTGGCCAGACCGACTCCCGATCCTCCTCGGCGCAGCCGCCCCTCTTTTATGCACTCCCGGGGGAGGACCGGAGATTTGTTCTCGGAGATTCGTCCCCGTCTCCTTTCTTTCCACTCTGCAGAGCCATACAAACCCGCGCGCACCGCCTTCCCCGGACGAGCCCACCGCTGCCCTGCAGCACACCCCAGGCTCGGCGGGTCAGCTGGAAAACCCAAGCGGTGGCCTCCGATGGTATGGCCCTTTGTCCCAGCTTAGACCGGCTCTAGGAACACAGGCGACCTCCACAATCCCACCACTGGGAGTTTTGGTTCGTCTTCGCAGGGAAGGAGACCGCCCACCCCCGCCCGGCCCTGGGGAAGGAGAGCAGCGGGGAGGCGGGATATGGAGACTTTATCTCGCCCAGAGAAGGCGATAGGGAAGGGTGGGGAAGCTGGGATCTGGCTCACCTGGGATCTGGCTCGCTGCCCTCCAGGAACCGAGTCAGGCCGGTCCCTGGCGAGCTTCCTGCAGAGTACCACTTCCCGCTGGGAAGAGTGCCTTTGGGGAGAAACTGCTGACAGTGGTAGAGTTACCAAAGCAGCGCGTGTTGCAAAAAGAGCCTCAAGCCCACCTGCTTTGAAAAGAAGCAGAAAAGGGAAATGGAGAAGGACCTTATTTTTGTTCTTGTACTACTTTAGATCAGCAACAGCAGAAACTTTTATTAGTATTAGTTCTTGTGAATCCTGCCTTCTAAAATGCCAAGATTTATTTATCATTTATTATCAGCTCAGTTCTCAGGCAAACAACCCAATGCACTTAGTGTTGTTCCATAAATAATTGAGCATCTGCTATGCTCCAGGCACTGAGTCAATGCTTGGGATATACTGGTGACAGAAAATCTCCCCACCCTGGTGGGGCTGACTTTCTGGATGGGTGGGGGACGGGGGCAGGAAAACTGTGCAAACATGGCAGAATGCACATACACAAACCTAGATGGGGTAGCCTATTGCTTCTAGGCTACAAGCCTACGCAACATGTTTCTGTACTGAATACTTCAGGCAATTATACTGGCAAGTATTTGTGTATCTAAACAAAAGGCACAGTAAAAATATGGTATAAAAGATAGGAAATGATATACCTGTATATGGCACTTACCATACATGGAGCTTGCAGGACTAGAAGTTGCTCAGAAGTTGCTCTGGGTGAGTCGGTGAGGAAGGGGTGAGTGAATCTGAAGGCCTAAGGCAGTACTATAGACTGTTAACACTGTATGCTTAGGCTACACTAAATTTATTCTACAAGATGGTTTTCTTCAATAAATTAGCCTTCACTTACTGTAACATTTTTATTTTATATGTGTTTTGGTTTTTTATTTATTTGTGATAACACCTAGATTAAAAACATAAATAACTTTTATGTCTTTAATCTAAAAAAAGCCCTGGTTGGGTGGCTCTGTTGGTTGGAGGATCATCTGGTACACCAAAGGATTGTGAGTTCAATTCCCTATCAGGACACAGACCTGGGTTGCTGGTTCTATAGGGCGCATACAGGAAGCAACCAGGCAATCAATCAATCTCTCTCTCTCTCTCTCTCTCTCTCTCTCTTTCTTTCTTTCTCTAAAATCTGTATATATGAGGTCTGTCTAGAAGGTATCCAGCCATGTAATATGAGAAGTAGAAACATTTATGGAAGATACAAGAAATATTGTACATAGGACAATGATGACTCAGTCCCCTTCAAAGTAAGCACCTTGGGACCTCACACAGTTCTCCCAATCACCATCAGCTGCCCAGTTGTATTTTCCTGAATCTCATTGGTGATATAAAATCTCTTTCCTTTCAAAGGTAATTTTAGTTTTGGGAAAAGCCAGAAGTCACAGGGCACCAAATCTGGGTTGTAGGGGTGCTGACTCACCTGGGCAATTTGCTCTTCTGCCAAAAAACTGCATGAGACGTGATGAATGAGAAGGTTTGTTGTCCTAATGAAGCTGCCAATCACCAGTTGCCAATAGCTGCAGCTTCTGAATCATTCTAATAGTTTCCACTGAGGAATGTTCAAACTTAACACAAAATTTGATGCAAATTCATTGCTTTATTCACTCAGTCAGTGTGAATGCTATGGCCATGTAGTACACATGCTCACTCAACAGCATCTGCTGCCCCTACTGACTAATACAGTGGAGTGGACATTGTTCACACATGTACATTCCAGTCCACTCTCCTTGGCTGCCAGCTTACATCAATGTTGTCCAAACCATTCCCATTATTTAACAATGGCTGGACTTTTCCCAGACAGATCTCATATATAATATACACACTCGGGTGAGGATTAAAAAAACAAACACATTGTACAGAAGTATAAAAATATTTTCTTTATAGCATTATCATAAGCTTTTTCCATTAATTTTTTTTTTTTACTTCTTAAAATTTTTTGTTAAAAACGAAGACACAAACATACACATGAGCCTAGGCTTACACAGGGTAAGGATCGTCCATATCACTGACTTCCACCTCCATATCTTGTCCTATTGGAAAGTCTTCATGTGTATTAACATGTATGGAGGGTCATCTATGATAATAATGGCTTCTGGAATACCCCCCGGAAAGACCAGCTTGAGGCTCCTCCTCCTCCTCCTCCTCCTCGTCGTCGTCGTTGTCTTCTTCTTCTTCTTCTTCTTTTTTGTGAAAAGGAAGGGAAATATTTATTTAATGCCATACAGACTTAAACTAGTGACCTAATGTCTTCATTAAGATATCAAAGTCCTTTTGGATACCCACAGACACCCACAGTGCTTCCTTCTCCCCCTGCCCTAATTCAGGTTACTGTAACTCAGGAAAAGAAGCAAACTTCTAGGATCCAGGCTCCTGACACCATCAGCTGTGTCGCCATGCAGGTAGGATCTCTAATTAATCCAAAGCCATGTGGCACCTTCTCATGGCCTACTGGCAAGAGTTCTTTCACCCTTCTTCTAGGCAAAATCTCTCCTGCTTCCCAGGCCACAAGGCTAGAGGGAGCACCCCAAAACTTCGTGGTCCTCTTCTACCAGAGCTGCAGGGGTCTGCACTCTGCCAAAGCTGCCTGGTTCCCCCTGGCAAAGCTGTGAGGCGGTCTCCACTCTGCTAAAGCTGAATGGCTCTCCTGAGACTCTTCTTGAGGAGGTGTCACTCTTTTCAGAAATATGTCCATGGTGGTTTGCTTGATTTGTTCCTTTTTTTCACCATAGATTTGTTTGTAAGCAGATAATGATGCACCATGAACATTCTTCACTATTAATGAAAACTTTTCAGTGTTGGGGGTTCATGTTTTCAAACTTTTTAAGGAGCATGTCAAAACCTGCAAAAACTTCTGCTAAACCCTTCACTGAATTTTCTTGGGGCTGCTTCTTTTACTTCTCCTTCAGTTTCCTTTCTCTGCTCCTTCTTCACCTATGTGTTCCTGTTTCATTTCAAAGAACTCATTAGGCAAAAACCTCAGGAACCACCTCTTGGAGCTCCTCAGTGTCATCTTAACCACATCCAGGTTAAAGTTGTTTACCATTTCAATCACATCCTTGTTGATTTTGGCAACTTTTGTACTACAGTGTTATGATAGCTATGACATAAGAAGGCAATAGGAATTTTTCAGCTCTATTATAACTTTATGTGACCATTGTCATAAACATAATTCTGCAGCACATGACTGTATTTTGAAAATAGAACTGACAGGAATTCCTAAGAGATTAGATAGGTGGGTAAAAGGGAGAGGTGGACAGAGGCAGACCTGGCCTCTCTTCCCTCCCTCTTCTGTACCTTCTTCAGCGCCAGAATGATTCTATTTTATAGACAGACCCCCAGGTAAATGCTGAAGATGTATGAGCTCTGCTTCTTCCTATTCCCCTTTCTCTTTCCACTCACCCTCTTAAAAACTTCCTCTGTCTTGTGAACATTGCCCCATGGATATCCTCACAGGCTCAATATGTTCCAGAACTTGGGGCCCATTGGCCCTCCTCTCCCCCAGGAAAACATATTTTACTGTAGAGATGAAGTTGAGGATTATTCATTCAAAGTTATTTATTGAGTAGCTACTATGTGCCAATCACTACTGCAGGCAATTAGGACTACAGCAGTTAACTAAACAGACAAAACACCATGCTTTCATGGAATTCATATTATAATGGGGAAAGAGAGGCAATAAGCCAGAAAAACAAGGAAAATTCATGGGGTGGTTGATGTTACCTGCCATGGGGAAAAATTAACCTTGGAAGAGAAAGAGCAAGTGTTGGGGAGACCACAATTTAAAATAGGTGGTCAGGAAAAAAAAAAAAAAAACAGGAAAAAAATAACGAAGGTTTGACCCTCTCACACTTACTTCACTTTTGGCAGGTTTGATGTTCCACCCCAAGGTGCCCAGAGACTAGAGTAGCCACTGCATGAGCTGCAGAGATCCCAAGTGCTCTAGGGGTAATTCTGTCAGCTGAGGACCAGCTAGCCCAGAAATGTCATTTCTAATGAAGTTATTTCCCTTCTAAAGTAAATCCAGCAGCTCTGGCTCCAGAAGAATTGCCCAGAGCTGGTGACCCAGCAATTTCTCTCTTCTGTTGAGCAGGGCAAGTAGAAGTGAATATCTTGTGCACGTGTAATGCTTTAAGAGTGGTTTTGTACTCCAGGGTCTGAGCTGTAAAGTAATCATAATAATAATTACGGCAATTCTTTCCTTATTAGTCTTATGCAGTGGTATTGGTGACTTGACTTTGCTTGATTCCCATGCAACCCTGGGAGACAAGTAAAGAATATTAGTGAGTAGTTAACTAATTCTTAGTTTTAGGACTTATCTAGTAGTTAGGTGGAAGTTAGAAATGCCCATCTTGTTCTCCAAAGATGTGATTCAAGTAGAGGGAAGTCATTCTTAAAAGAAAGAGACATTTGGCACATTACATATATTACTTATTATTTTTACTTGTATCTTTGCTTAAAAATCTAAAACAAGGAGTCAGTGATTATCTCTGGAGTGTGGGATTATTGGGGCTTGAACCTTTCAAACCGTATGTTTATGAACATTCTCAATATTTAAAACTGTGTATTATTTTGTTAATCAGAAAAAAACATTAGAAGTACAAGTATAAAAGTGAATTGACATATTAATATTTTGATTTATTCTTTGACCTTTCCAAATGTTGAGATTTGTTATTCTTTAAATTTTTGATATTACAAAATTTGCAGGTTTATTGCATAGTGGTCAAAGAATGTAGCTTGTATAATTTCTGCTTTTTGAAGTTAATTGGGGCTTTCTTTGTGACCTAGTCTATGATCTGTTTTGAAAAAAGTTTTGTATTTATTAGAAAAGAAGGCATATTAAACACCCCTATAACCTATAATAGTTCTATAATTAGTGTATAATAGTTGTTCAAAAATTGTATTCATGAATTAGAACAGCAATTAATTAAAATAGGTGAATGGAAGGCATACTCTTGAAATGTTTCATCTTTTATATTTATTCTAATTTTCTACATCACTTATTCATGCTATGCTATTTGCCAGTCTCCTAATTTATATATACCCTGCTTTTTCCCCACCTCCTGTCCTGAATAAAATGGAGTTAGCATGAATATGTTAACATCTCCAATTCAACTGGAGTTCTGACATTTTTCTTTGAGTTTCTAACAATTTGGAGTCTAGCATTTTCATGCTGCTATACAGTACATAAATATTTATGTGCTCTATAATTTCATTGTGGATTGCATAGTTACCAATATAATAAATCTCCTTTGCCCCATTCAATGTGTTTGCCTTGATTTATTCTTTCACTGAAATTCATATTATGACCCCTGCTTTGTGTTTTCAGTCATCGAATACATTTTTGTCTATCCTCTATTTTAAAACTTTCTGCATAATTTTATTTCATTTTATTTTTTAAAAAGATTTTATTTACTTATTTATTTTGAGAGAGAAAGGAAGGGAAGGAGAAAGAGAGGAAGAGAAACATTAATGTGTGGTTGCCTCTCACATACCCCCCGCTGGGGACCTGGCCTGCAACTCAGGCATATGGCCTGACTGGGAATCAAACCGGCGACCCTTTGGTTCTCAGGCTGGCACTCAATCCACTGAGCCACACCAGCCAGGGCTGCATAATTTTATTTTAGATAAGTCCTTTTGAAACAACATATACTGTAGTTGAATCTTGTTTTTTAACCCAACTGGTAGATTTGTTTTAATTTCTGCCATCTTGTTATATGTTTGGGATTTTATAAAACTGCCATTTTCTAAGTTCTATGCTTTTTGGTTAAACCAACTATACTTTATTGCTTTCCAGTCATTTGAAAAGTTTACTTATTTTATTTTTTAAAGATTTTATTTATTTTTTGATAGAGGGGAAGGAAGGGAGAAAGAGAGGAAGAGAAACATCAATGTGTTGTTGCCTCTTGTGTACCCCCTACTGGGGACCTGGACCACAACCCAGGCATGTTCCCTAGACCGGGAATTGAACCGGCGACCCTTTGGTTCCCAGGCTGGCACTCAATCCATTGAGCCACACCAGCCAGAGTGGAAAAGTGTACTTCTTGTTTTAATTATAGTGGTTCACGCATTTCTTTATTCAACACATAACATTTGATTATCTTTGGGTTGCCAGGCACTGTTCTAGATACCTTGGATATACTATAAAACAGATGAAGTTTGTCTGTCAAGGTACTTGCCATCTAATGGGGAAACAGATGATAGTACACAAAAGCATAAATATGAAGATATACAGGGCATGAAATGTGCCATGAAAACATGCCAGTATAATGTGAGAGTGGCTGGGAGACCTACATTACTTGGGTGATTGGAGAAGACCTTCCTGTGGAAGTTACATTTAAGCTAAGACTAATAACATGAAGCATCCAGTCTGGCAGATTTCTGAAGGAACAGCCAGAGCCAAGACCTGACAGTGGGCTTCAAAGAGCAAGGAGAATGCCACCGGAGCTGGACCTGGGGGCCTGGGGATAGCCGGGGAGGGTTTCAAGCAGGGAAATGACTCAATCTGATTTCTATTTTAAACAATAACCATAAAAGAGGCTGGGGAGAATGGATTGTAAAGAGAAGACAGCAGCAACTGGAAGGAGACAAGTGAGGTAGCTTTGTACCTACCAGGCAAGGGATAATGAAGGACATGGAAGTGATGGGTTACATAAGGGCTAGAAGCAGAAGAAGAAGGCAGGTGCAAGGCATACTCCTGAAGGGTTTCAGAGCATGCTACCCCCAAATATGTCTTTTTGGCATGTTGACTAATTTGAGCTATAGGCACTTGCAAAACAACAGGAGCAAGAAGGGCACCCTGGCCTCCCCTCTTCTTCCTGAAAGCAGAAGATAAAACTCCCATGTGAAAGCTGCCTTCCCAGGAGGGAAGGAACATTCTTATCAACACAGAGGGGTTGTTGAGTCTAAGAAGAATCAGTATAAACACACCTTATAAAAATAATCCTTATCTTCCTTTTGCCTCCTCATATAGTTACTTTCCCACAATTACTACACTTGTGGGAAACCTAGTATATAAGCACTTAGGCCTAAATGTTTTTTGGGTCTTCATTTTCCTGTGAAGGCTCTTAGGTACATGTAAAAATAAAATATGTGTGCTTTTTTCCTGTTGTTTGTCTTATGTCAACTTAATTTTCAGGCCCAGCCAGAGACTCTACGAAGATAGGGGAGAGAAAAACATGCCTCTTCTAAACTATGAAGGTGGGACCAACCAGACATACTCTCTTTACATGTACTTACTGCATTACATTTGAATACAATTTAGATTATACTTTAGTTGAATTTAGCCATTGATAAATCTTCAGCCTAAGTCAATTTTTTTTGTTTGTTTGTTTAATCCATAGTGAGGCATTCTATATGCCCTTTCATCTGCAGACTTTCATCTTTTTTAATTCTAGAGAATTTTAGAACTTTTTCTTTCATGCCTTTTAACTTCTCCATCTTCCACCTTAAGGCCTTCTTGGAGAGGTTCAGGATTACATCTTCCCATTGGTTCTTTGGCTGTATTGATCTGTTCTTTAGGCTACCTATCATTTTCTATATTCAAATATTCTCTTTTTCATATCTAGTATTTTAGAATCTAAAAAAGTAGATTCTTTTTTTTAGGTGGCTAATTTCTTCCCCTATATTCTTAATATTTTTGTCATACTTATTTGAGATGTCTGATGTGGCCATTCCAGTGATTCTGTTTCAGGAGGTGTGTGTTTACATTTGCTGCCTTTTTTGGCAGTTGTACTCCTCAGATATATAGTGTTTTGGCCTGAGAGCTTACAATACTCTGAAGGTACTGACTATTCTAACTGGCATATGTATTGAGGAAGGGTCAAAGGTTAGTTCCCATCTATGTTGCTCCATATGAGTTTAAGTGGATGTTTTCTATTACCACATAACAAATTAACATACATGTAGTGGCTTAAAAAACAGCATATATTTATGAGCTCACAGTTTCTGTTGGTCAAGAGTCTGGGTACAGTTTAGCTGGGGTTCCCTGCCTCAGGCTCTCACAAGGCTTCCAGGTGTTTGCCAGGTCTTCAGCCTCAGCCAAGACCTCAGAACTCTCACCCAGATTTCACTTCCTTACAGCTTTGTGACCAAGGCTCTTGGCTCTATGGAAATAAAGACCAACCAAATGAGAATAAACAAAAGGCATTAATTCAGAGTTTGCTAGAACAAGGGAGTCAGCCACTATCATTTGCATTTGGCAGAGACTCAAAGGCAGGCAGAGGAGTGGGAAAGATTTACAGTGGAAAAGGAAGCTTCAGTTCACATGTGCCCTGATTGGAGGCTATTGGTCTGGGGAAGCTGGAGGTGGGCCAACTAGCAGCCAGCATTCTATGTGACTGGTTAGGGACATATATTTGGCTTTCTCCAGTTGGTCTCAAGTTGGAAAGAGGGACAAAATGAGGAAGCTCTGAGTTATTAATCAAGTTCTGGTCATTTTGAACCAATTATTACAAAGGTTATTGTTTGGCTCTCTGGACCAGTTACTATAGATAGTGTTCTGAATTCCTACAAGTCTGACTTATAAATAGCACTGGCTTCATGGGCTAGTTAATGTAAATAATGGGTTGGTTTCCTGGGCTGGTCACTGCAGAATGTGGGTCAGATTTTTATTGCTACATAAGGTCTGGCCATTGTCTATTTGTATATTCCGTCTTTTAGCTCCTAGAGAGTGCCTGTGTATCCCTGGCATGTGGCTCTCTCCACAGGCTGTTCACAACAGGGTCTACTTCTTAGTCATCAAAGAGTGTCTCTCACTGTAATGCATTCTAGTAATTGGTGTTTTTATATGTGTCATTATATATTCACAGGAGTGACATCTTAAATTTGCCATAGTCTACTGGCTAGAAGCAATAGAATATTGCCCCATACTGGAGAGGAGAAGATTATAGGGTATAACTCCAGGGGCAGAGATCATAGGGCATTTAGCCTCTCACTTAGGATTCTGCCTACCACAATGTGGGAGAGTATGATCCAGGCCCTGAAGAACACTGCTGATCAGTCCTGCTTGACTCTGGGGTCTGGAATAAGGAATGCCCAAGGGCCATTTGTCTCTGGGGCCTCTTTCTAATAATGACTTCTCACTGAAGCAGACTTTGTGCTGCCCTAGTATTCTCTAACACCTGTAACCAGGCTGTTGTGGCTAATTTCTGTGGGTAAAGGACTTCTGCTTCCTTTATGTGTGGATCCACTGGCTCTTGGTATGGGTCTTTTACCTATTTCTCGCTCCCTATCACTGTTCTGTTATGTGCTATAGTGGAGTCTCAACCTTGGCTGTATGTTACAATCACCTGGAATTTTATAAAAGCCCAATGCCCAGGTAACATCCCAGATTGAATAAATTAGAGTCTCTAGGGTGAAACACAAGCATAAGCAGCTTTATATCTACCAGGTGATTCTAATATGTAACCAGTGTTCTAGAAGAGTCACTGTTTGAAGTTGCAGCCTTTAAATCAATTCTTAGCATTGCTGCACACTGGAATCACCTGGAAGCTTAAGAAAAAGCATCAACACCAACTCTGATGTCCTGGCCACACCTCCAGAGGGTGTGATGTGGTTGGTCTAGGGGATGGTCTGGGCATCAGAACTTTCAAAAGTGCCCCAGGTGATGCCAGCACTCAGACCTGGATGAGAACCACTGATTCTATATCCAAGTAGCAAGGTGCTCACAGGGAATGGAGCTCACTCTTCCCTTCTTCTCAGTGAGGAAAGGGGCAGTCCCCTGTTTAAGTGGCCAAGACATAAAGAAGAATCTGTGTGGCTTTTTCTCTGAAAGTCAAAATAATAAAAAACATTAATTCAAGGATAGATTCCTTGCCTTTAGAAAAATTTCCAAGCTAGCAGTTGAAATTTCTTTTGCTACCACATTTTGCCAGTGTTTTTATTTTATAATCAGCATTAAGAGACTGTTCTTTATAGCATTTGTCTGGTAAGTCAGTTTGAGTTCATAAAGCGGTTCCCAAATGTACAGTAAGATTACTGTAGGGTGGGGCTGCCAGAGGAGCTTGGAGCATGGAGGAGAAGTTGAAACATGAGCTGGAGCCTGAAGGGTAGGCTCAGCTGGGCTGGAAGATGACAGAGAGTATGGCAAGGCTGAAAGTATGGGGGTGGGACTGTGCAAGTCATGAACAACTGAAACCATACCTCAATAGATACAGGAGAGCAGAGGTTGTAATGAGGACAAACGTTTTCTGGCTAACTCCATGAGAGAACTTTTTCCTCTGTCATCTTTATCAACTACATATTTACTTTTACATGTGCATTCTGCACTACAATCATAATTCAGTTTTCTAGACCTTGTTTATAGATTGATTCTAAAGACTGAACATCAATGAACCAACTAACATCATGATAACCAGAGTTCACTGTACAGCCTCATCAGATTATTATTTTTCTGTGACATTTAAAGGAAAATGTTTCCAGAATCAGGGTCAGATGAATACTTTTCCTTCCTCCTTCCATTCCTCAAATTCCTGATCATGCTACATTTCACTTTGCTTTATATTTGAACCCTTATTTTCTTCAATAGCCCCTTCCATTCCAAGGTTTCTAATTGCTCACTCCTTCCTTCCTTCCTTCCTTCCTTCCTTCCTTCCTTCCTTCCTTCCATGTTCTTTTTAAAATTTTTTCTTGTTTATGTCATCAACAGAAAACATTTACCATTACAGATCTTCACAAATGCCCAGCCCTTCAATTACAGTAGCTGATGCAGGGAGCTACTATAATTGAAGGGCTCCATTTTCTCTCTGAAAACTGAATTTCTGCTTCCATGTAAATGGCTTATTTGCTGCATCTGTTAGGAACTAGACTCCTGAGGTTCTTTTTCTTTGTGCTTCTGGGGTAGATCAATTATTTTGTAGATCTCAGGTCTTCTTCTGTTTACTCCCTCATTTTATCTCAGAAAGGGCTCTGGCAGGCTTTCATAGTGGGTATGTCTGAAAACATTTATTTTGTGTTCATGCTTGACTAATATTTTGACTAACTGGGACACTTTAGGTTCAATACTTTTTTTCCAAGTTGTAAAAGTCACAGGAATATGTCAGGGGTCGGATCTTTCGTCCATTGCTTTGTTTTTATCCATCAGTGTTCTCTTACCTGCTTTTTTCTTCATTAACTTTATCGTAACCTCAAAGTTCTGATGAGTATTATACAGATCTCTTTGTTGTTACAGATATAATTCCTCTTGCACTCCTTTACTTTCATTTAATGGGACTTTAGGTGGGTAGAGGGTAAATGTATGTGATTGTCTGCCATTTGGAACTCTACTTCTACAAACATATTATTCAGATATTAAAGGAAAGGAGGACCCCTGAAGACCGAAGGATGTGGAGATTCTTGACATACATCACAGGGAAACCGGCTCTTACAGTGTTTACTGGTGGCCTGAAGAGGTGATATCAGGCAACCGTGTGTTCTGTTCTGAAGCAAACTATGACATTACTTTTTCAGTGAATGGAAATGATTGAGAATGTTCTACTATATTTGGATTATTTCTATTAGGTTCATGTGTTTTCAGAGTATTAAGTTAAGGTTGGAAATAATAAGGACAGCTTACTATACAAACTCTAATTGTCTGATACTTCTGGAATGTACCTGGTGCCAGTCAGTAGGCAACATCTTACGATTCTCATACTCCAGTGTACTTTGTAGTTGGCATGAGATGCATCCTAAACTTAAAAATGATGTTACTTATCTGAGTATGAAAGAATGAAAAATCAACCTATGATGGTTTTGCCCAGGCATTGTGTAAGTTTAAGCCCTCTGAAGAAGGAAAGGTGTAAATGGCCTTGGTAAGTTTGGCTTATGATGAGGAATTATGGATTCCCTATTACATAGGATGAAGGTCTGAGGGTAGAAGGTATTCTGCATTTCCTCTCCAGCAAAGTCGGAAGGCTTCAGAGTCCTCTCTACCTGACATAATGTGAGATCAGAAGAAATACCTAGGAGGGATTGAGGCACATGAACCTAAGACTGCCCCCATAGAATCATCACACACCCCAGGGTGGCAGCAGAGACCTGTATGGGCCATTGAAGAAAAGCAGAGAAAGAGAGGGCATGTGAGCAGATGCAAGAGTAAATAAGTAATGCAAACCCTGGGCCAGAAGTCTCCCGGAATTGATTCCCCAGGCTGTGGACTGGGTCAGCGATGGGAGAGATTGAAGTTGACTAATACTTAGTTTCCTCCACTGGTCTCCCAAGAGGGCAGGTCCACCATGTTTGGGAGAATCACATCTACTGGCTCTTCTTTTGCTGGTATCCAAAAACATAGCTCATGTAGCAAATGATTGCTGAGGATGATGGTGCTCCCAAGCTAGAAGCCCTTTGGGTGGACATTTGGTACATAGCAGAATGAGAAGTGGCCATAGTACACTTCAGTGTCCACATGCTCTGTGCCCTTAATGGTCTTCTAGATGTCAAAAGGCTAGGGATGTGATTATCCCCCATACACCTTGGGAATGTCTGCTGCTATACAATCCTGGCTCCAGCCTCTGCCCCTTCCAAAGGAGATTTGGCTTCCTGTCCCTATTGGAGCTGATGATTCATAGTGAGAGCCCTCCCCTATCCTTCTGCCCACCCTTTGGCTTGGACCCTCAGTCTCCACCCCCACCCCCTGCCCACAATGTAAGAGCAAACTGGAGAAGTTGCAGAAATCTGGGTCTCCCTTATGTGCTCTATCCTCATTAGACAGTGACCATCTCAACCCCAGTCTAAGCCTTATCCCACAAACCCATGGTCAAAGCACACCTCTGTCAGAATCAGAGATATCTAGTCCCATCTTGGGGGCTTTGGAAGGGTTTGTGTGTAGTTCTGGGCAGCAGCTTTGTGGCACTGCCTCTCCCAGTACTGCCTGGAATGGCTCTCCCATAGAAGTGCTTTTTCAGAAGTGGCAAGCCTGGAGTGTCCTATTTGTCTTGTTTGCACTATGGCTCCACCCAGAAAGGGACACAGAAGGCTTAAACAGTGTGTGCAATTTCCCCTTTTTTACTAAGAGTTACGACTCTTTCCTATAAACCGTTAAGGTCCAATAAAAGAGAACTGATGTGTTGATAAACTTGATATTATTTCAGTGTAGTTATCTGAATCATCATTGAATTAGTTTCCCAGGGCAGCTGTAACAAATTGCCACCTGGTGACTTAAAACAACACAGATTTTTTTCTCTCACATTTCTAAAGGCCAGAAGTCCCAAATCAATCAGGATCGTTTCCTTCTTGGAGGCTCAAACTATACTCTGTTCCATGCCTCCCTCTTAGCTTCTTGGCAGTCTTTGACTGGTGGCAGCATATCTCCAATCTTTGCATCCATGGTCATATGGCATTCTCCTGTGTGTCTGTATCCAAACTTTCCTCCTCTCATGACATCAGTTTTTGGATTAGAGCCCACCTGAATCCAGTATGATCTCATCTTAATGTGATTATATCTGCCAAGGCTCTATTTCCAAATAGGCTCAAATTCATAGGTAACAAGGGACAGGACTTGAACATATTTTTGGGGGGGACTCATTCAGTCCACAATTATGATAAGTAATTAAAAGACAATTAGAAAAGTCAAATGCAGCAAATCTTGCTGTTATTCTTTGAATGACAGCTGTGAAAATTTCCTAGGTTTACCAAGAGCCACAACTTTTTCACATACAGAAAAACTGGTATAAAATACTTAAATTAGTGAGAAATGGAATAACAAATGCTCTTACCTCTCTTAAACTCCTAATTAATGCATGCAAGTAGAAAAAGAGTGATAAACAAAAGTCGTGCTCTATATGGCAAAACAAACAGAGAAATCATACAAACACAAGTATGAAAAAATCAGTTCTCTTTCAAAATAGTATCCAAAGTTTGTCTCTTGCTTCATCTTATTTTAAGGTGACAAATCTCATTGAAGGGAAAATATTATTTGAGAATGAACTTTTGCCTTCATAATTCTTTAATTCCTTTTTTTTTCTTTTTTAAACTATGGAATCTCCCAAAGTAGAAATTAATGGTATATCACATAAGCATTCCTATTTTACTCTGTCTTGTGCATGCATTGTGATAAAGTGAGAGGCATCAGAGAACTTTAATTCATCTAAAAAATGAATTAAAAATGATTTCATCTAAAAAACACAAATTTTAATTGAACCTAGTGGAACACTCTTGCTTCATCCTGATATGTCTAGAACACGTGCTCAGCTCCATCGTCCCTGCTATGTTTTTTTTCAGCTTTGAATGAAGTGTGGGTGAAGCAGGAACCATGAAGCAGGAAAAAAGGCATGTTTGCAAATGAAAGGAATCCACAACTTCCGTTAAGTTCCTCTAAATTAATATCTTATACTATATTGAGGGGAACTTTGAAAGAAGACATTTCAGGAAGAGAAAGGCAATGCTCTTAATGAAAATTCTAGGAAACTAGAGGAATGTCAGGCCTGCTTCACTGAGAACTTGTAAACATGCATAAATAGTAAATTATTTAGATTAAAACTAATAGCAGTATTACATAATTGAAAACAAGGCCAAAAGAGAGTTTAGGGTTAAGGTTAGCTTGTCATTTCAATGTCATACCTTGACATTGTTGTACAGGTCCATTCAAGGATTATTGAGTAATCTAGGGGGTGTGTATCTGTTTGACTCACTATTATTGATTAAGTTCTTAGAATGTTAACCTGTGGGTCTTGTCTGAAACAGGCAAATGACTTCTGTCAAGTAAAAAAGATCACTGTATGTTGTGGTTTGGTTGCCCTGAAGTTTGTTAACCAGCCGTAAAACCAGCACTCTAAATACCCAGGTCCTCAGAGTGCTCTGAACCAGCTTCACCATCTTGCTGTTTCTCATGTTAGTTACTTAAGAGCTCTTAAACTTATATTTATTGTCTTATTTTATTTTTGCATGAAAGTCATTCAGAAAAACATTTTGAATGTATGCTTTGACACATTTTTTGACTTTTACCTGTATCCTTGTCTTGGCAGAATGAAAGAAGTTGTTTGTCAAAGTGTCAATAGTGTGTTTTCTTCGGCCTAGCCCTTATTGGTCCTGAGAGGAGGCCAGGAACAAATCTCCACACTGCTTTGCTCTTATATGTGGGTAGAATCATGTAAAATGCTAGAATAAAATACCTCATTTGTTTTTATTTTGTGCTTATTTGCAGATTAAGTTCTGTAATGATTGCTTTAAAATAGCTTTTGTATCAATGTAAGAGCAGTAGATGAATGTTAATATTGAATAATGGAGTACAATTTCTAAGGTACTTGGAATGGCCTGAACAGCTGTGAAAGAGGTATTTAAAACCAGTTCTCAAAACAAACCAATATGCTGTTTTGTTTTTGGATTGGGGGTGCTAAAAGGGGAAGGAATACTGAGACAGCATGTCCCTAGGAAAGGAAAAGTCAACCCTATGGAAAGTTCAGGGGCTGTTGGTGCTATGTGTGCAGAATTTGGCGTGTGGAGAGCTGTGATTTAATTACTTCCACAAGCTGCAGAAAGACCAGTTTTCATTCTCATTCACACCAAGATGACTACACTGAGATGGTTACACAACACCACCAACACAACAGAAGACTGTTGGTGCTCCCCTGGGTGAAGAAATGATCTTGTGGACCAAGTCATTTGCTACTCAAATTCCCGGCTGTGCTGCCTTCTGTCTTCTGACTTTACCACCATCCAGCTGGGTCCCAATTATCACTTCAGAAATTACAGTTTAAATGTCCTCCCAGTGGGACTGTCCCCCCACTTAACTACAAGAATTGCTGTTACATAAACCCCTCCCCTCCTTTTTCTGTTTTCTGCCCCCTTTTGCTAAATGCAATGATTTTCTTGTTGTTGTTTTTTTTTTTTTTTTTTTTTAAATAGCCTCAAAGGAGACAGTTCTTCTCTTGCAAGTGAGGCAAAATCTACGGGGCTTTTTAAGGAAAACTGTAGAATCAGTTCCCAATTCAATATGGAAATAAGATAGAACTGCTTAGTTTATCAGAAAAACAGGAATTTCCAATACCAGTAAAGCTATCTGGTAGCATATCTGATATGGGGTGAGTTTGAAAGTTAGGTGAGACACACCCTGAGCTAAATCTTGTCCCTTTATTTGAATTCTCTGTAGTTACCCCCTTAACCTCATTCAAATGAGGGCTTATTGGAACTCAAATATGACCCTTCTGTCCTCCAAATCCACTAACCCATCCCTAATTTCAAATGTATTCCTGCCCACAATCTGTGCCTACCCCATTTGGCAATTCCTCAAATACACACTGATACCAGTGACAATACTGAGTGACCTCCTGGAAAATGGTGTCCTCTGGAGAGTAGAGCAGATATCTCTACCCACAGAGCTTCTCAAGCTTGAATGCTTGTACATATCACCTGCAGCCTGAGAGCCTGCATTTCTAACCAGCTCCCAGGTCATGGTGCTGCTGCTGCTGGTCCAGGGAGCATCTATGCGCACAGCTGCTCTAAGGTATGCCTCCACTTTTAGGGCAGTGGTCTCATGACCTAGGTCAAAGCAAAGGGGCATCCTCTCTACACTACAGAAGAAATGCTATGATCTTTGTCAGCCAGGTTGGCCCTTTAATATTCTCCACCTGCTCTGCCCAGTATTGTAGCCACAGGTGGCTCTTTAAATGTAAGTTTAATTTTATTAAAGTTCAACAAGACTGAAAAGTTTTTTCTTTTTTGATTCCAGAAGGAGAGGAAGGGAGAGTGGGGTGGGGGAGGGGTAAAGGCGGGGGAGAGAAATATCAATGTGAGAGAAATGATTGGATACCTCCCATATGTGCCCCAACTGTGTGGGGGGTAGGCTGAACCCACAACCTAGGTATGTGCCCTGACTTGCAACCTTTCAGTTTATGTGATGATGCTCCAACCAACTGAGCTACACCAGACATTGCAGGAGACTAACAATTTTATTCCTAGGTACTTGAGCCCCTTTCAAGTGCTCAACAGCCATGTTTTCCTAATGGCGGCTCTATGGGACAGTACAGATGTAGGATATTACCAACATTGCAGAAAGTTCTACCTGACAATGCTGTTCTATAGGAATTCCAAAAGTCTCTCTTTCTAGTCAAAGCTGCCAGTTCAAGGCCCACCCACACATTTGAGTAGCAAAGACCTGCAGGACACACTGTATTTCTTTTTGGATCTGCACAATGAAATATCCCAAATGGTCTTCCAGGAGCCATGGCTCTGAACCATGGTAGAGACAGCTGGGCAGCCCGAAACAGATAAACAGATAATACAAATCAGAATTATTGTGGGTGGGGCCACATTTGACATGGGACCTCTTTACTTTCCAGAGCACTAAATAACAGTTTTAACTGTCAGAAGAAACCGTGAAGCATGACACTGATTTGCCTGATGGGGTGCAGAGGAAAGCTTACCACTGATTCTAAAAGGCTTTCTTGTTGTATACTTTATATATATAAATTGTGAAACTTTGTTTAGCCAGTCAACCCATGTTAAAGGCATTGTTCCTTTCTGAAACAAATACTAAATGGAGTTAAAATTTGAAATTGTTGTAGATTCCTTTTGAGAGTAATACAATTCTGTTACTATGTTCATCCAAGGCACATTCAGAATCAATGCCTCCAATTAATTGATTGGCCTCATCTATAACAGATTTACCTCATTTATAGCAGATTTGCCTTATTTATAATACAGGAGTGAATTTCTTGGTATGAATCTCATCTATTCAAAGTTCTAGTTTTTCTTCCTAAGAGAGGTCCTTGGTTAACAGTTAGGCAACAGATTAAATTCTGCCTAGAAGCATAAAGCAGCTGCCTTCATCACTGAGGGGGCCTTAAATTGGAGGAAATACCTTGTATCCATTGTAATATGATATAGGGGGTCTCCCATTAGCATTGCCACCTGAGAGCATGTTTCTTGGTTGGAGATAACAACCTCCAGGAAGAGAGATTTAGGGAGGGTTGTATAACATATCATTGCCTTTGGGCTGACCACCCCTACACTGGCATAGGTCAAGCATACAATATTTTATTTCTGGAAAAGCATTTCCCTTCCTCTTGTCTTCCCAAATGCCCACTGGATTATGCAAACCAATGTCTAATTCCACTTACGACTCTAAGCAAAACTTTTAGCGGATATAAAATGTGGCTTTTACCATGTCATTTTTTAGCACATTGTGTTTCCTGAGGTTCTTGTGGATAAGCCAAGAGCCCAAGCCACAATTAGGGTTCAGCCATAGGCACAAATCGGGCTGATGCCTGACTCTTACCTGGGGTTAGCAATCATTTTCCACATGGATGCTGACCAGGGCCACCACCTGTCAATGGAGTTTTCTGAGTCCCAGAAAGAATATATGGCTGGGGTGTTTTGCTCTTGTTTCTTAGGCAAGACCATGGTGCAGGCATGTGCAATTGTCTGAAGTACTTGGGCTATAAAACCCAACTTTTATTTCTCAGCCATGATATCGTTGTTGGATGGATTTGCAACAAAATAACATTTTTAGATTAGAAAGTTAGCTATATATGTTACAGAACAGACCCAGGGGTGGTTGTGAATGATACACTATTACCGAGTGGACCTACCCTTGTGCTCCGGGGGTCCCTCCACCCCGTACTAGGTATGCCTTGCTGCTGCCAGGGAAAGATGTCTCTCAGTGCCAGATATTGGTGAAAAGGAAAGGGATTGTTTATTTAAAAAGTTATACAGACTTAGCGTAATGACTTAATGTCTTCATTAAAAATACTGAAGTCTTTTAGAATACCCACAAACGCACAGTCCTTCCTTCTTCCCTTTGCCCAGGCCAGGGTACTGTATCTCAGGAAAAGAAGTAGAAGTCCGTGGTTCGGGCAGCCCCTCAGTTCTGGCACCATCTGTTGTGTCACTGCCTTGATCTCCAGTTAATCCAAAACCATGTGGCACCTTCTCATGGCCCACCAGCAAGAATCCTTTCATCCCTTTTCTTCCAGGCAAAGTCTCACCTGCTTCCTAAGCCACAGGGCAAAAAAGGCGCACCCTAGAGCTGCATAGTCCCAACTTTTGCCAAAGCCGTGTGGTTCCAAAAAGCCCCAACCTGGCTGCTGTGCCTGGGTTTAAATCCCAGCACCAATCTTCCTCTGCAGCCCCATTTATGACTCCTCCCACAATCAGTTACACCTGCCAGCATTCCTGTATTCTTCCAGCTTTACTGGGCTGCCATAGCAAGTCCGGGCAGGCTTGGCCCCATGGTGTGGAGCCAATCATCTCCAAGCTCTCACACAAGTGCTATAACCAGGGGGAGTTGTCTCCCAGTTGCATCATGAGTTGAAGTCACTCCCATCCCCTTGGCTCAAAGCTTGGCCACAGCTATTTAACATATCTATGAAACCAGTTAAAGGTTATAGATATGTTAAATGACCATTCTAGAGGTTATCTGCAAAACTGTTGCTATTCAAAACAATTCTCAATGGCCCTGTTCCATGTGTCCCATCCCCCAGCTCGGACTTGTGGGGGTGAGGACATCCTATATATATTTTTTTCCTAATATTTCCTGGACACCCTGAGTTCTGGACCCCATTACAAATCCCCATTTGGGGACTCCCTCTTGGCTGCACCCTGTTACATATATGGTTGTCATGTGAAAATAGGAGTTCATGTGCAGAAAATTTCTCCTATATTCACTGTTAATTCCTCTCACTGTAGTTTAGAACTAAATCTTTTTCACTTTGAATGAAATTGGTGGTTGTCTGCTCCCATCTTTACTGAGCTAATATTCCATCCAGAATCTTGGCTTTCCTGCATCTTTATTTTAAACCAGTTATTTTGATCTGACTCAGTTTTAATTTAAAAGTTGTTTTTGACTGGGAGAAGACATGCAGGATGATAGAGAATGTAGATAATGAAGAGTTGACCATATATCTTTTCCTACTTTCAATAAGTCGTAGATCTCAGTAGAATTAGAAAGAAAAAAGAATTTTAAAACAGTGAAAGAAATAGTCTATCTCTCTGTGTGTGCACTTTACCTAAGCTACAGACCAAAGACATTGGTGGAGGTTGGTTATGAAAAATGTGGCTTTGTGGGCAAAGGATATTATTTACAACAGTGGTCTTCACAGTGAGTCTCAGCATTGCTGGCAACTGGGAGTTGGTGAGAAATGCAAATTCTTGACTCTATCCTTAGATCTACTGAACCAGAAACTCAAGGATGGGGCCCAGATATCTGTACGTAAAAGATGAGTAAATGTGTAAATGCATTTTTTATATATGATGTTGAACACAATACTTAACTTTTAAGCAACTGGAGGAAACAATGCCACCTGATATGGCAATAAATTTTTAGATATTCTGAAACTAGTATTTCAGGAACCTATAACCAGTAGACAAAATAAATTCTAAAAATAAAGAAGTGGGCATTTGGTTTGATCCCATTAATGGTTAGCATAATGGTGTAGGCTTATTATCTAGCATTTAAGAAGAACATCTTCCTCAATCATATGAGAGAGAGAAAGCACCTGACTTATGGTATCATAAAGAAAGATATGAAACTATGTGAATATATTGTTTTTTCAGCAAGAATTAAAAAATGTTAATTTTATGTCAAAAACACATGTGCACATCTCATTTTAGTTGACATGTAGTCATGGATCATAAGTACCTGAAAAACCACCACAAGGATTGTGAGATTCTTTGTTACATTTCATTCCAAGTTTTGTATGCAGTTTTCTGGAGTCAGTCACTGGATTAATTGCCTCAACAAGTTCAAAGATATGACATCACCAAATTCCACTTTGAATAAACAAGGAGTAAAGAAAAAATGTGATTCATGTAAATGTGGATATGTTCACGTAAATAATTCAATTTATGCTTTAAATGGCACATATGTCAAAACTATAGTCTTAAATCTGCTTCTCTCCTATCTGCTACAAAAATGAAGACCAAAAACAAAATGAATATTAGCTATGACTATTCATTATATTTAAAACCTCTACAACTTCGTGTTTGCTAAATTGAGGTTCAATGAAAACTTCTTAAGTTAATGGACTACTGGGTATACTTTATTAAGGAAATAAGTGTCCTGCAGTAAGCTATCTGAAAGATTTTGGTGGAGTTTTATTATTATGCCCTGTGTTTTTAAACTAAGCATAAAATTCAATGTGAAATCAATTTTGGTGGATGGCAAATTTATCTTGTGCGCATTGCTAACCTCTGCTCATCCAGGGCCTTAGTTCCTGACTTTTTTGGCATCTCTGCAGATGCCCACATCTTTGGATGATGATGTAATGATGCAATGAACACGGGGGTTGTTTTTTTTTATCCTTCCCTGAGGACATTTTTCATTGCATTTAGAGAGCGAGGAAGGGAGAGAGAGAAGCATTGATTGGTTGCCTCTTATATGTGTCCGGACCTTGGGATTGCACACACCCATGCCTGGATGGGGAAATCAAACCCTCAACCCCTTGGTTATGGGAGGACACTCCAACCAACTGAGCCACACAGGCCAGGGTGACATGTTGATTTTTATTTATCAAAGAAAAGTTGGCTAAATCCAACCCATTCCTGCAGAAGTATCATAATACACAGCTGGATATTTAGAAACATTTCAAAAATCCATTGAACTGTTTTCATACAAGAGCTTTGGTGTCAGATAGGGGTGTGTGGGTGTGTGGGTGTGTGTGCGTGCACGCACGCGCGCATGCGTGCATGTTGAATTATTATAGAAAATACCAAAATAAATGAGAGTCACTAATTAGTATGAGAGTACTCATAATGCAACATGGAAATATCCCATCTATTTCAAAATAGTTGATGAAAATGCATCAAAATACTTGGATAATTATCTATTAATGGGATAATTATGATATTTTGAGAGGATGAAAATAAATCTTGCATAGAGCGACATCACCATCACCAACTTCCACTTCTATTTTTTCATAACAGTCTGAATATTTTCATGAACAATTAGGTAAAATTCTAAGGCTTACATTTGGTTATATTTATTGCGAGTTGGATGTTTTCTCATTTTGTATGCCACAATTGAAAACTGCCTGGACTTTACAATATTAGTACAACCTCCCCCTCTTTTCTTTTTAATACTTAGGCTTTTCTTTGAAGCCTAGGTGCTTAAAATGAGTTCAAATGTGCATGTGCTGTTTGGGATAGAAAGAGTCCCTAGCATGTAAATTTATGACTGCAAACAACAAATTTTGAAGCAACAGACTTAGGAAAACATAATGAGCAGCCTCTAGGTCTTTCTAGGTACAAGTTTTGTACCTATAAAAGTGTGCTCTCCCTAAAAAGGTAGGTCAGTACTTTTCTTTGGGAAGGGGTAAAGCCATCTAGAAATGTCCCACTGTGGCTTGTCAGTGTACCTGAGGCCACCTGAAGAGCATGTGTGTGGACAGAAGCCCTGGACCAAGTTGAAAACACAATTCCCAGAAAAGGAAAACATTCTGGAGGTACTTTCTTATGGGGTCAACTAGGATGCGTTTAGGAGGAGGTGCAAACTCCAGTGTGTGCCTTCCCTTGTTTAGGGCCGCAGAGACGTCTCCCTTATGCATGAAATCACAGCCTGGACATCACTGAAACCAGCACATCCCAGAAAATTACTGAGAGAGTTTTTCTGATGACACTGCCTGTTTGGGATACTGACAAAAACTTCTTCTCTCACACCCATCTCAACCCCTCCCAAAGGAATCCCAGCACAGTAGAAGCCACACAAACAGCGACATCAACAGTTCTGCATCATTGATGGCCAGCTAATTTAGAACCACATTCTCAACAATTCAAGATACAAATTGGACAAATGCTCATTTCAGAAAGGAAACTTTTGCAGTTCCTAGGCTGGCAGTCATTGTGCATGGAACATGGAAACTCTACCTCCTCCCAGAATTTTGTCTCTGGGACAAATGATCTGGTTTCTAAAGATTTCATAGCAAATACATTTTTTAAAAAATCAAACTTTGGATCAAATGTCTTTGATTAGAATAAAACTAATTAAGACTAGTATAACAAAATATTTCATGTAAAAGGGTCTTATCCTTTGTAAGCACCAATCAGCATATTGAAAATTTCCTCTGTGATGTCCAGAATATACTTACAAAAATGCACAAATAAGGTAGTAAAACATTTTTAGATGTAAACACTCAAAACAAAGCTAAGTATCTAGTATTTTTCTATCACCTGGAAATACATTTTTAAATACAATTAAATAAATATTGGTGCTATTTTTCTTTTAGTTTCTATAAATCAATTAATGATGAGTTTCAGGTGGAAACCTGACTTGTTCATTCATCTCAGTTCACTTTTAGATGTGGGTAATTATTCCTTGAGAGTCATGCAGGACAAGAACATGACTTGTTTGACTAAGTGTTGCTGTATCTTTTAAGGAACTGGGGTTGGGGGAAGTCTTAATTTTCACAATTGAAAACCAGCAAAATCAGACTGGATGGTGACCTTGAGCACCACCGAAGGACATTAGTACTGGCATGCTGCTCCTCTCATGTCCAGCTGAAAGAAAGAATCCTACATAATGTCACATGTATTCTACAGGACAACAGGTGGAAAGTCAATTCAAGATTTAGAAGGAATCCATGATCTACCACTTCATACTTGTAACCCACCAGACATTTACCAGATTCTCAGGGGAGTCTACCCAGAAACAGGAGGGCAAATACCTGGCCTCTTGGTGACTGCAATCTTCTTCCCTTGCAGGCATACTCCTCAGTTTCAAACAGATAACACTCCAGAATCCAAGGAGAAAGTAATGTGCACTGATCAAGGAAGGATACCCAACAGAGAAGTTTATTTTACACTATCTGTCCAAGAAAACAATTGCCATAAACCAGTGCAAAATGTGCAACAGAATCAATAAGTATGTCTTAGCTCCGAGAGTCCAAATTGGTGATTTTCCTCTCCTAGTCCTCCATCAGGTAGGTACCCCATTGGCTAATGCTTAGCTCATTTCACACTCTTGACAGAGACATTCAACCAATTTGTAGCAGGTTATTTTTACAATTCATACCAGAATGTGTACAAGGGACAGGGAAAACCACACCGAATGGATTATTAGTGATCAGTGCTTAAAGTAAATATAGGGGGAGCTTGGGCAAGAATCCACAGTTTCAATAAATACAAGTGAAACAAGCATGGGTGGGTCTCAACTGGTGGAATTAGTCTGCATAATAATTCAGCGTCATACAAAATCTAGCAGGGCTGTTGAGCAGTGATTGGCTACAACGTTCACAATAACTTATGCCCTTGAGCGAGTCTGCATTTAACACATTCTGTGGTTTCAAAGATGTCAGTTCTGTTTTCTCCTTCCCTTGCCATCCTTCCAGGAGGGGATGGGTGGAGCCAGGCAGCTCAGCTGTGGCCTCCTGGAGGAAAGACACTGGCCCAAGAGCCAGCTGTCAGGGTCCAGTGTACTCAGTACCAAGTGGCAAATTGGGATTTTATTGATGATGTCTGTGCAAAGTGTGCTTCTCTCCATTTTCCAAGAAACCAGTGTCTGTAACTCCTGCACAGAAAGCAGTGGTGGCCTCTGAGTTACTCCCTGTCACCCCAAATGTCAAGTCATGAAAGTACACCTCAGGTACTCAAAGATTGGGAAGCTTCTGCTGCTAACTGCCTGGCACGTTACAGATGGATGTTTAACCAGGGCCCCTAGACAAAGGCCTCAGGCAGTCTAGAACTATTGCTTGAGAGGCTAGAAAGAACCTAGTGAGAAAGTGAAGGTCATAATGGACATATGGGAAGCTGTCTTCTTTCTCGGAAAAACTTGTACCCCCTAGGCAACACCTACAGGACTCTGGGGGCATCCTTGGGTATGAAATGTCACGTATCTGTTCCCAGTGGCTTAGCTCAGTTGTTCCTCTAATAAGCCACAAAATCCACACATGTTCCAACGTGCATGGGATTTGATCCCAAGACAAGCAGGGACAACCTATGGATCACCCACTAACTCAGAGACCAGTAGAAGAAGATGCAAGAGGAGCTCACTCCATCCCTGGAACAAAACGAGTGAAAGGAAGAGCCTCTCTTCCCCCACAAAGTGAAACAATCCCCCAAAACCTAGTAACCTAGGAATCACCTCACAATATAACAAAATCTCAAACACTGCCTATAATCAATGTACCTTCTCCTTACTAACTCTTTAACAGTCTCAGGTCATAAGTTAGGTTAGTCTTTCATCCAATAACTTAAAAAAGTAGGAAGGATTGTAATAAGTTTTGTCTGGCTTGGGCCAGTTAGCAGCCAGTTTTCTAGAATCTCAGTCACTGTTCTGGAGCTTGAAAATTTCAGGTGGATGGTGAAAGTCTTGGCGTGGAGGTGGCAGGAGGGGGTGGGCAAGAGGGGCTGGGTGGCAGGGAGAACATGAGGAGGTGGAGGAGGGAAGGGGCAGGGAGAGCCTGAGCCACCAAGGCAGGTGCGGAGGCTGGTGAACAGTGGGGGAGACATGGAAGCCCCGGCCCTGGGGGCCCGTGTGACTCGGCGTGCATCCGGGTCTTGTATTGCACAGAAAAGAGGGAACTGAGCCTTGGCAGGCGGCCTGGTAGATCAATGTTCCCCACACATAGGCAAGTTCACGAAAGTGAACACGTTGAACTCTGTCATGATGGAGAAGCACAGGAACACACCATACAGAAAAAGGCACCCACATCCGAGCTTCTTGTCCAGCTGCCACTTGTTCAGATGAACACCAAACACCTGCAATACAAAGGGGGTCAGAGGGCAGCAGCCAGTGGGTCAGGCAGGGTACTGATTCTCTCTGGTCCCACAAAGTCCATCTCTCACATTGCAGAATGTAAGAACATCAAAATCAAGAAGAGGGGAAGTCAGAACCTGCTGGTTGTGGGAAAGTCACTTTAAAAAGTCATAAAGATGGGAGTAACAGACATAGTCATAGCAGCCCCCACTCTTACCCTGGATTCCAACCCTGCACTGCTCTGTGCTGGCACCACCTGGGCTGACACTTCACTTTCTTGTCCCAAGCAGACCCTGGTTCTCCCTGAAGACACCAGTCCACAAATGGTGGCTGCATCTCTTTAAGTTCCTGTTCCTGGAGGCCAGGAGGTTGTTCTCCTTGCTCCTCATTGCTGCTTCTATACCCTTTTCTTTCTTCTCTCCTGAAAAGCACTGGACTTGGAATCTAAAATCTCTGGACAGTCACACTCTACTCTTCTAGTTGGAGCCAACCCTGGGTGCTCCTGGCATTCCACAGAGCCCTAAGTTCCTGCTCACTGCAACTCCTGTCATTGGCACTCCTGTCATCCTTCTTTGTGATTTAACTATCCACCAGGAGGATCTCCCCAATACCATTTCTCTGAGTTCTTGTCCTCCACCCTATCTCAGCCTCTCACTCCCATGCCAAACCCTTGACCTGTGCTATAATGACTAGCAACACGTGGCCATCCAGATTTAAATGTAAATCAAATAAAATTAGAAACTCAGTTCCTCAGTTGCACTAGCAACATTTCAAGTGCTTAATATCCATAGGAGGCCAGTGGCTACTGTCCAGAGCAGACAAAGGACATTGCCAGTATTGTGGAAAGTTCTACTGGACAGCCCTACAGCCTAGAGCTTGCCAAACATCCCACTTTCTGCTGGCAATCTCTTGTCTTTCCTGCTTGCTATATTTTGGTACCCCAACTCCCACAACTCTGAAGACCCCATGATCCAAAATTCACTGGAACTACTACTGTTTAACTGCACCCATCTTGTACCCCTTTCGCTCCTTACCCCTCTAAGTTCCTCCAGCAATTGCTATAGTCACTGTAGTCACTATAGTGCTATCATCACTCCTGGCATCCACCTTCATTCCTTGGCCTCTCTAGCTTTGTTGTCCCTGCTGGCTAAGCCACAGCCCTTTGGTTCAAGCCAAGCTGCTTCCTTGCAGATGACCCAGGCTGGAGAAAAGTGCCAGTCAGGCTGATGGGTCTCACTTTAAATTTAAGACCACAAACTTTAAGTGGACCATAATGCCTTATGGCAGTCATCCCACATTTCCTAGTCCATCATCTCTCCCTTTCCTATGTGGCTATTTCACACCTCTCCTCTCTCCTCAGACCCTCAACACTCCCTTTTCTATTCTCATTCTCAACTCATGATCTTGTTCCCATTTCACAGGACTCCCACTACATCTACCTGTCTACCTTTTCTCCTGTTAGTGAGGACCCACCGTCCATGTCCTGTCCACAACCCTGTCCACAGCCCACTCCTCCATGTGAGCATGACACTCTACTGCCTTGTACTGCTTAAGGAAGTGATTCCTGCAATTGCCTCTTTTATCTCCATCCCCCACCCCATCCTTGGATGATTCCAAATAGCATACAAGAATGCTGCTAGCTCTCTCATCTATACTTTTTCTGGATTTCCACTCTTTCCTTGCTTTATAGCAAGGTAACTTGAAAATGTTGTAAATAGCAGCTGCTTCCAATTTTTTCCTCCCATTCTCCACTAACTTATTCTGCCTCAGCCTCTGCCCCATCACTTTGCAAGCCACCTTGTCAAGAGCACTGACGATTCTCTATTTCTACCTTTAATGGCCACTCCATCTTGAGGCACTGTCTCAACATGGCTTCTGGTTGCCACACTCTTCTGATTTTGGTTTTCCTCTTACTCTCTGATGCTCTTTCTCTGTTTCTTTTGGGGTTTTATCCTCATTACCCTGACTTGGATCTTGGGGCTCTTTTCTTTCCTGTCTATTTATGTTCATTTGCTTGGTGAACTCATCCAATTGCACAGCCTGAGACACCATCTACATTCTGGTGTCTCCAGCTTGGACATTTCTTCTGAACTCAGGCTCATCTTTCCAATGACTTTCTTGACCTCATCCCTTGAATGTCAAATAGGCAATGCAAGCTTATGTTTGAAATTGTTCTTATTCTCCAAACTAATTTCCCTTCAGTCTTTTGACAGCCTCATTCAGATAGCCCAGGTAGTGGTTAGCCACATTTTCTTTAAATTGCACAACTATGCACAGTGCAAAAAGTAAGTTGCTATGAGCATGCACTCCATCAGACAGCCTTCTCTTCCATCATTTGGTGTCAACTTCTCTATTGTCATCAGTACAGCAGAACTAATATTATTGACTACCTCATGGGGGTGTGGTGAGCTCCAAAGGAAAAAATACATGCGAAACATTAAGCACAATGTGTGGCTATTATACGTAGCATAACCCTAAGTCATATGGCCTGAAGAACCTCTAAACTGTAAGAGAATAAATTATATAGATTTTCACTTTTGTGTAAGGCAGTATTAACCTTGACATTTGACTCCCATCTTGATGCTGTAAATTACCTTTCCTACTTCCTGCCTGTACTTCTGAATTCCCATTCTCTATCATATGTATGTTAACATGCTAGGTATAATTCAGTCAATATTTCTTTGAAAATTTCAGGAAAAAACATATGGTGTCTTAATGTTTAATGTGGAAATTCAACAGCATACTTGTATGTTAGTGGATACTTTGTATGGGTAAGTCCATGTGTTGGCAGAAATTTGTTTGAACCATATGTGTCAGTTGGGTTGAGATATTAAATTTTACAAAAGGATATAAAAAATGCCAAGATAGTGGAATGGCAAAAAAGTGAACTGTCAATAAGTATTCTTAGTTGCTGAGTATTGGTCAAACCCATGGATTTATGAAGAAGTTTAGTAAACTGGAATAGTCAATTAATTGAAATCTACCCTTCTGTGACTAATTTTTCAGAAAAAGTGGGATCTCCTCTTTGTTTTTGATAAAATAATTTGTGTTTGTCATGAGACAAGGCCATGCCTCTGAGAGGAGGCTGCCTCTTTTCAGTAAGAGAGAGAGGACTATCTCGTGGGATGCTGGAATCCACTTCTAGAAGAAACAGTTACAAAAAAAAAGGAACATCTGGAGGCCAATTGTCCTGATCCACCAGGAGGCCAAGCCCATCTGGTGTCCAAACAAACTCTGTAGCCAAAGAACTTCAGGGGCTGTGGGGGAGGGAGAACATGGGAGCTCAAAAGTAAGGAGAGAACTGTAAACCTACCGTGACAAAGACAGAGGCCAGCAGCAGGCCCACAGAGTAAATCAGTCCCCTGCTGTTCAGACGAATCTGTAACAAAAGGATCAAACAAAATTAGCCTTCTGAAAAGTCAGGTTTAGTGTGGGGCACTCAAGGATCTCTGAGTGAGTCCAAATCTCTCCTCTAGGAAGGAAAACAAAATGCGGCCTCTGCAGCCATGCTATGCAGCTTGTAGTAGAAGTGTGAACTTTCCTAAAACACCCAGTGTACGTCCTGTTCTGGTCCACTCTCAGCCCAGTCCCACGCTCCCCTCCAGTAGTGGTGGCTGCCAGACTGCCCGTGGCCATTTGAATTCTCCATGTGTGTTGTCTGATTCTTGTTGCCTACAAGGTTTCCCTGTGGACCTCATTCCAGGGAGATTCTTAAGTTTCACAGCATGGATGATGGAGCTATATTTTGAACAATATTGCTAAAGTTTTTCATCTCTTTTGCATTAAAACATCTGTGAGCTTCACCCTAACTTGATATAAATAGGTAAGTGAAGGTTGCTATTATGAGCAAGCAAAAACATTTAACGTTCTGTTTCTGATATACATAAAAGGATTTTGTTTGGTTTATTTTTCATAATAATACAGTGGGGCTAACAGCCAAACTTTGGAGAGAAAGAAACAAACAATTTTTGGAATTATTATAGAACAGCGCTGTTCACTGGAACTTTCTGCAGCGATGGAAACATTCTACATCTGTGCTATCACATACAGTAGCCATTAGGAATATGTGGCTGTTCAGCACTTGAAATGGGGCTCATGTAATAGAAGAACAAAAATTTTAAACTTATCTTAAATTTACATTTAAAAAGCCACGTGTGATTAGTGGCTACAGTACTGGGCAGAGCAGGTGGAGAATATTAAAGGGCCAACCTGGCTGACAAAGATCATAGCATTTCTTTTGTAGTGTAGAGAGGGTGTAACAGGGTGCGGCCAAGAGGGGGGCCCCAAAAAGGGAGTTGGAATGGGGCCCAGAACTCACGGTGTCCAAGAAATATTAGAGGGACATATAAGATGTCCTCACCCCCTCCCCCACAGGTATCAGTTGGGGGAAGGGACAAATGGAGCAGGGCCATTGAGTTGTTTTGCATAGCAATGGTTTTGCAGATAACCTCCAGAATGGTCATTTAACATATCTATAACCTTTAACTGGTTTCATAGATATGTTAAGCAGCTGTGGCCATGCTCTGAGCCAGGGGGGGATGGAAAGGACTTCCCCAAGGACGTGACTGGGGGAGGAACCCTAAGTTAAAGCGCCTGCATGGGAGCTTGGAGAAGATTGGCTCCAGAAAATGAGGACACACCTGCCCAAACTCATGATGGCATCCCAATAACCTTGGAAATATACGGGAATGCTGGCAGGTGTAACCGATTGTAGGAGGAGTCGGAAATAGGGCTGCAGAGGAAGTTTGGCGCCAGTATTTAAAACAGAGACATGGCAGCCATTAGGGAGATCCATGCAGTTTCACCAGAGAGCAGGACCCGCAGCTCCATGAGGGAAAATCACCATGTGGCTTTAGCAGAGAATTGCCACTAGGCTTTGCTCGAGTGGAGACCCTCTCGCAGCTTTGCCAGAGGGAGAGATTCCACGTGGTTTCACCAGAGTGCAGACCCCTGCAGCTTTGGTGAAGAGGGAGAGCCACAAGGCTTTGCCACAGTGGGGACCCCTTCCCCACAGCTTTGGTAGAGGAGGGACCACGCAGCTTTGGGGTGCTCCCTTTGGCTGTGTGGCCTGGGAGCAAGAGAGACTGCCTGAAAGAAGGGTGAAAGAACTCTTGCCAGTAGGCCATGAGAAGGTGCCACATGGCTTTGGATTAATTAGAGATCCTGCCTGGACGACGATACAGCTGACGGTGTCAAGAGCCTGGATCCCAGACGTGTGCTTCTCTTCCTTGCAAGTACGGTACCCTGACTTAGGGCAGAGGGAGATAGGAAGCACTGTGGGCGTCTGTGGGTATCCTGAAGGACTTTGATATTTTAATGAAGTTAAGTTGCTACTTTAACTCTGTATAGCATTAAATAAACATTTCCTTTCCTTTTCA